>PVJX010003029.1:0-115611 GCA_004027295.1 Dolichotis patagonum | reverse complement strand
TCAACTTCTCCATTTCAAGTTTTCAAATATTCTTGTTAAGTAGAGACATAATTCTGCACAGTATTTCTAGCTTTTTAGTGTCTTTGTTTTCAAACAGCAGTCTAGCCTTATGTTTTTAAAAACAGTCCCTCCATCCCATTATCTTTGATGATAAAGATCCCTGTATAAAAATTTTAACATTATCATCATCTTGTGAAAAATTTAAAACTATGTGCCAAAATTGATAAAAGAAGCATAATTCCTCCTTATTCTTTGGGGGGAAATAATGAGGAGAATTGTTTTGCTATCTTCTGATCTTCCAAGCGCGTGAGGGCTGCAAAATGGAATCACTTAAATAACAATCCAGATTGTTTCCTCTCACAGAATAATAGTGGGAACATCTCTGTGACTCCAAGGAAGCAAATGTTTCTAATTAGCGAACAAGATCGGCTGAGGTAACTGCTGTGGGTATACAAACAAAATCGTCTGAATTCTGTTTGCGAAGGTTGCCACCTACTGAAGAATATGCGGTACTACAGCTAGTTTCAACAGGGGAGAAGATGGATGCCGGGGAGATTTACACAGCAGCAGAAGACAAGCAGCCAGTTTGACACCACCCCAACAGGATACACCTCTGAGTAGGAGGGCCCAGCTGGTCTGGAGCGGGTCTATCTGGGTTTTAAGGGGTGCTTAGGGTTTAGCCAAGGGGCAAATAGAGCATGTGAGGTGGAAGTCATTTGGGCACAGACACAGAGAGGTAGGAAAAGTCACCATGAGGACAGGGCTCAAGGAGCAGATGACACTGGCTGTGGATGACAGTTTGCAGTGGGAACTTTTAGGAAAAGAGATTAGATTCTGAGGGTCTTAGGTTGATACCTGAGGACTTTCCCCCCAAAACAAAAAGAAATCATTGAAGGTTTATCAAGTTCTGGGTGGGCGAATGATCCTCCATTAAGAGTCAGTGGAGCTAGGTGTAGCAGTGCAGGCCTGTAATCCCCGCACTTGGGGGATGGACGCAGGAGTACTGCTGTGAGTTTAAGGCCAGCCTGGGCTACATAGTGAGACCTTGTTCCCGAAAAAGGAAACCAGTGGAATAGGGAATCACTGCACAGATAGCAAACTTCTTGCTCTTTAGAAATTTTGCTCTTTGGAAATTATCTTTTAAAAAATCAACCAGACTAAAGATTGACATAAGGATTGTACCAGTAAGCAGTGACTCTAACACACACGCTGGGCCACCATCCTCTACCCAGCTGTGACTCTCTCCACCCAAGATCTGGAACTCAGCTCTGCACCTGAGACACCAAAGCCCCCATTCTGCCCACATGTGCACCTCTTTCTCTGCTCCCCTAAGAGCAGTCCTCTCACATTTCCACCTTTTTCATTTTAAATGTATTAACTGAGTCCCAAGATATGTTCCTGACATTAATATTTAGAGGAAAGTTTAAAATACAGGTGTAGTCCTGGACACTTAAGGTCTGGTAGGATGAGGAGATAGTAATTAAATAACCACCATATGATTGTTTAAGAGTGACAAGGGCTCTGCATTCAGGGTTGAGAGAGCCTAAATAAGTACAAGCCTAGTCTGAGGGGGAGAGGGGGGAGTCAAGGAGATTCTTACCAAGAAAATAATATTTGACCAACATACTGATTTATGGCTGCAGCTGCAGCATGTTTGGAAACCTCAGGCCTCTTAGCAGCTGTACTGGAGATAAGTTGTTTCAATACTTTGTCTGTTAGTGCATATATAGAACAAGAGAAATCATGGAAATTAAATGAGAAGATCCACTTAAAGTGCTTTGGGGCTGAGGATATAGCTCAGAGTAGAGCGCTTGTTTGGCAAGCACAGGGTCCTGAGTTTGATTCCTGGTACAAAAAAAAAAAATGGCAGGGGAGAAACATCACCTCTCCACCACCAGAGGTACCTAGGTGAACCATGCAAAAAGGGAGAAACCCTGCTCATCACCTCTCTGCTACCCTGGGAACCTCAACCTGGAGGAACTTAGTTGCCTGGGCTATTCCCCTATACCACAGAACTGGCAACCAGCGCTGAAAGCACCCAGGACTCAGCAACTGGCTCATCCAGGCAAACCCAGGGTAAATCCACTCTAAGAAGAGGAAACACTTTGCATACAAACCCCTAATTTATGACTGGCTCTGTTATATAATTATAGACTTTGCTCCTATGGTCTACAGTACAAAATCAATAGTTACCACAGTTTGTCAATTTCTAAATTGTGCTTGATGCTATCATTATTGCTAATTGTTCTACTGTAGCTAGGATGTCATATCTGTTGTAATCAGTTGTTGTCCCTTGTGTAATAATACTTGGAAGCTCTAGGGTAATAATCTCACCACAGCCCTACACCAAAAGACTGGGGACTGAACCGAACAGAAACCAACATTCCACTTTCAATTAATTGGGAAGGTAGAATCTTGGAATAGACATAAACCAAAAATCCCCTACACATAAAGGATATCCCTGAAGAACATACTTTTCCAAGAGAGACCTTGATACTAGTGATATTGATACCTACCATCAAAATTCAAAAGGATCATGACAGAAAACAAAATAAAAAATTTTGAAATAGAAAATGTCAAGACAAGTAGCAAAATGCAATCTCAGACCTCCCGCCCACCCAAAACAAGTTCAGGAGACATTGACATAGAAGACATTGGAAGTTACACACCTGAATTTCTCAAATGATAGCAACTAAAAAAAAAAACTCCATGAGGCTGCAGAGGAAACCAGATTAGAAATAATCTCTCAGGCTAAAAAAAAAAAGAGAGAAAAAAAGAAATTACAACTATAATGAAAGAATTGTCAAGCATATCTAAAGAAGGCACAGATTTAAAAAACAGAGGAGCATAGGGAAATGATGGAAACCTCAAATGAACAATATAGTAAAGAATTAGAATGCATGAAAGAGATTTAAAGAGATATTCAGGAAATTAAAAATTCCATTGAAAGCTGGCAAAACCACTGGAAAGAACTGAAAATAGACCTGTAGAACTTGAAGAGAGGACTGTAGCTAGTGATCACAAAAGGAATGATCTCCTAAAAATAACAAGGAACTAGGAACTAACAACTCAACAGCTGCAAGATAATGCAAAGAAAACTAATATAAGCTTGACAGGTACCAAAGAAAAAGCAGACATCAATACAAATGACATAAAAAGATTATTTGCAGAAGTAATACCAGAAAATTTCCCAAGCATGGGAACAGAGTTGGACATACAGGTAAGTGAGGCATATACAACTCAAATTAGTCACAACCAAAATAAATTTACACCCAGACATATAATAATCAAGATCCCAGAAATTCAGCATAAAAACAAAATATTAAAAGCTGTTAGAAAAAAGAAACAGATTACCTATAAAGGAAAGCCCATCAGAATCACGGCAGACTTTTCAACACAAACCATTTAGTCAAGAAGAGTTTGGAGTGAAGTATTTCAAGTCTTCAAGACTATTCAAGTCTTGAAAGAAAAACTTCCAATGCATATTGATGTAACTTCCAAAACTATTTTTCAAAATTTATGGAGAAATAAGATACTTACATAGCAAAGAACAGTTCAAGAAATTTATGACCAGCAAACCAATCCTGAAAGATATTCTAGAAAGAGATGAAAATAATCACAATTCCCAGAACAACAGCAGAAAGAAACCACCAAGCAGGACAAGCAATTAAACAGAGAGAGGGAGAATAGGGAACCAACAGCAGGAACATAACATGATAAAGATAAGCCAATGCATATCAGTTATAACTATTAACATAAATGGCCTCAATTTACCAATCAAAAGAAACAAACTGGCCTAGTGGATCAAGAAACAAAATCCAACAACATGCTGTATACAAGAAACACATTTAACTCAAAAAGTAATTTCATAGACTGAAAATCAGTGGGTGAAAAAATAATACTCCATGCAATAGGAAACCAGAAAAAATGGGGTACCTGTTCTGTTTGCAGACAATGTGAACTTCAAACCAAGAATGATGAAAAGAGATAAAGATGTTTTCCCCTAATAAGTACATAGGGGAAATTTTCAAGAGGAAGAGCTAACAATCTTAAATATATATGCACCAAATATGAGAGCACCTAACTATATAGACAAATATTAATAGACATGAAAAATCAAGTAACCAATAACACAATAGTGATAGGGGAACTTAAAACCCCATTATCACAAAGAGAGAGATCAACCAGACAAAAAATCAGCAAAGAAATACCAGAACTGAAGCAAACTGGTGAACAAATGGACCTAATAGACATTTAAAAAGTGCTCCATCCAACATCAGAATATACATACTTCTCAGCTATAACCAGGACATTCCCTAAAATAGACCATATACTAGCTTGTAGAACATGCTTAAGTAAATGCAAAGAAATTGAAATTATCCCATGCATATTATCTGACCATAGTGCAGTGAAATTGGAAATTAAGGACAAAGGAAACCACAAAAACTCCATTAAAACATGGAAATTATGTAACAGTCTCCTGAACAATCAATTGGTCACAAAAATGAAAGAAGAAATTAAACAATATCTACAATCAAAATGTGCAAATACAACTTACAGGAACTTGTGGGATACAATGAAAGCAGTCCTCAGTGGGTTTAATAGAGTTCTAGAAACATTAGCGAGAGCAATTAGACAAGAGCAAGAAATTAAAGGAATAAGGATAAGAAAGGAAAAAGTTAAATTACCATTATTCACAAATTACATGATACTCAACATAGAAAGCCATAACAACTCCATCAAAAGACTTGTAGGTTTCATAATCAAATTCAGTAGCATAGCAGGATACAAAGTCAGCACTCAAAAATCAATAGCATTCCTGTACACAAACAACAAACTCACAGAAAAATTAGGGAAATGACACCTTTCACAATAGCATCCAAAAAAATGAAATACTTAGGTATCAATCTAACAAAGGAAGTAAAAGATCTATATATTGAAATTTACAACGCTATGAAAAAAGAAATTGAAGAGGATCTCAGAAAATGGGACAACATTCCTTGCTCGTGAGTAGGAAATACCAACATTATGAAAATGGTCATACTCCCAAAACTACTATACAGATTTAATGGAATCCCACTCAAAATACCGTTAGTATAACTCACAGATCTAGAGTAAACATTTCTAAAATTCATTTGGAACCAGAAGAGACCTCTGATAGAAAAGGCAATCTTCAGCAACAAAAGAAAGACAGAAAGCATCACAGTCCCTGACTTGAAATTATATTCTAAAACTACTGTAATAAAATCAGCACAGTAATGGAAAAAAAAACAGGCCTGAGGATTAGTGGAACAGAATAGATAATAATAGATGATGCAGATGCAACTACAAACATACCACCATATCTTTGACAAGGGACCAAACATGATCATTGAAAGAAAGATAACCTTTTTACTAAATGGTGCCGGAAAAACTCGTTCTTCACATGCAAAAGACTAAAACTAGACCTATGTCTATCACCATGTACTAAACTAAAGTCAAAATGGATCAAAGATCTAAATATTAAAACAGAAACACTAAACCTACTAGAAGAGAAAGCAGGTAGAAATCTTGAATACATAGGGGTAGGCAGAGATTTCATGAACAAAAACCAAACTGCATGGGAAATACTAAAGAATCAACAGCTGGGACTTCATCTTATTAAAAAGTTTTGCCCATCAAAAGGAATCACCAAAAAAGTGAAAAGAAAATCCAAAAATTGAAAAAAAAAAACCTAGCCAATTATAACAAAGGGCTTCCATCTAGACCATTTAAAGAATTTAAAAAATCAGGCCCCCAAAATTCAAAGACCCAATCTAAAATTGGGCATATGAGATGAATATATAATTCCCAGATGAAGAAATACAAATGGCAAATAAATACATGTAAAAATCTTCAAAATAAAAAAAAATGTTCAACATCATTGATCATTCTAGAAATACAAATTAAAACAACACTGAGATTCCATCTCACTCCACAAAGAAAGGCTAACATCAAAAAATCAACCAATAACAAATGCTGGTGGGGCTGTGAGGAAAAAGAAACCCTTCTTCACTCTTCATAGGTGTGTAGACTGGTACAACCACCATAGAAATAAGTCTGGGGATTCTCAAAAAACTAGGATTAGAGATCAATTTAACCCAACTATTTCCTTTCTGGGTATTTTACCAGAAGAATTGAAAACATCATGATATTATTGTATTTGAAACTATGCTCAACTATAGCAGAGTAAGAGATATGGTGTTAGATACTGTTGATGTCCAGTTGACTTAATGTAAAGTACTGTGTTGCCTATGTTGTCCTGTTCTGATCTGCTCTGTACTGCCCCCTTTTGTTTTATTCTCTTTCAAAGAAAAAAAAAGAAAAAAAAAAGAAAACATCATGCCACAGCAATATATGTGCACTCAGATTTATAACAGAGAAATTTGTAATTGCTAAATCTTGGAAACAACCCAAAATATCCATCAATTGAGGAATAGATAAAAAAGATGTGCTATTTTTATACTATGGAGTACTGCTCAGCTGTAGAGAAATATAAACTTGAGGCTTTTATAGGTAAATGGATGCAACTAGAAACCATACTTATAAGTGAAATAAATCAGACTCACATGTGTAAACATTGTATTGTCTCTCTAGTGTAAGAAACTGAAAGTGCAAATAAGATCCGAAAGGTAGAATATATATTTTTAAAGTGAAAAAAACTGCTCAAAAGGAAAGAACAAATGGAATTGGGGAAAAAAGAAAAGAAGGAGGGAGGAATATATATATATATATATATATATATATATATGATAGCTAAGGTAATTTTACAAATCATTCTATTAGTTCATTGAAAGGAACAGTTAATGCTTATATTGTTTGATCAATTTTACATGCCTATACTGGTAATCTGAGCAACTATTTTGAAGACAACAATATGCAATATAATAACCATTGTTAGTTTCCTTTCATCTTGTTTTGAAATTCTGTATAGTTTTATTTTTAATTCTCTTTAAATTAAAAAAGTGCTTAGTGTAATGACTAGAACACAGTGTATCTATTGTAAATGTTAGGTAATTTTTATATTATCCATCCTCTTTGCCGTTCTGTTGGAGTGCAGACAGCAAGAGGACGGAGCAAGAACAGAGAAGAGTTGCATCTACATATGAAATTGCCTTCTGCTGTCTCTATGCCATACATTATTGAAATTTTAGATTCCAGATAGATAAGATCCATTATGACATAGAAGCAAATAACTAAAATACTATTAAAACTGCGTAGATGACCTGTCAGAAATTAAAGCATTATTCATGTGGAAAGATGTGTTCCAATCCAAACTGCATTAACTAAAAACTTTTGAACACAACACGTTAGCATATTGGGGGATTTTTCACACAGAATAATTCCATCAACAAGAGCAATGTTTCACATACAGTGGAAAGCAGCTGAAACCCGCAGTCTTTCTTCTGGGTGACTGTAACAATTCCGCTAGAGTAGATCACTCCCTCGTCATAGCCCAAGAAACAGTCACAGAAATAATAACACCGAGGGGCTACCACTTTCCAACGCAGTTTTCTTTTCTAAACCCCATTAAGGTGCTGCCCTTAAATAATGGTATTTTCTCCTGAATGTCTCTCGTTTGATTTACAGGACCAACTGGGGCACTGGGGTAAGGAGTGCAATTGGCAGGGTTTTTGATGACTCTGTTTGACTAATTGGGCAATTCAGGCAAATATCGAGTTTGATTTTTTTGTTTGTTTTTATTTTTGAGATTGAGTCTCAGTAAATAGCCAAAGATCTCCAAAACAGTTTCTCAGATCCTCTCTTGCTCATTTGGCAAATTTAATATAAGCAGTAATCACTTTCACAAAAGAAAACTATTTGTCATAAAACATATCCATATAGTTACACAGCCCGTGTGATTTTTTCCAGACAGCCCTGCCCATAAATCCATCGTTCATTTACCACAACCATTTCTAGACAGACCAGGAATATCTTATTATGCTACAAACACTGCAGAATTAATTGCCAACTATCCCACCAGTGAATGCCATGAGTGTTTGTGAAGAGATCTTCTATTTACATGTTTACAGTGAGATTTGACCAAGTCATCTTTCTTTCCAGGGAATCACTCACTATAAGGGACAAAGTGGATTGCAAGTTTGGCACTATCCCTTTCTTCCCAGCCAACAAATGAACAATGATTTGTTTTAATTTGCTTCTTTTAGTAAATATTTTTCAAACAAAATTTCATTGCCAAAAGTACAGGTAAGCAAAGTAAGAATATTTAAGTCAGGTTAGAGATGTAGCTCAGTGGTAGCGTGCTTTCCTTGCATGCCCAGACTCTGGGTACACACAGCAACTGGGAAATACTTATTTTTTAAAATCCACTAAATTGCCATAGGAACATTAAGAATTGATAACATCACCCACTCACAGCTCAGCACGATGGAAGCACAAGTCCAGGCTGGTGCAGCCAGGAACACAGGTCACCCACGTCCTGGGGGGAATTCACCTCCCCCAGCAGAAAATCCATGGCTGCCAGGCACGAGCATTTCTCATCCCCTAGCTGGTGCTGCAGAAGCTCTGTTCTGTAAGAATAGAGGGCCAGGGATTTAGCTCAGAGGCATAAGCACCTGCCCGGCAAGTTGCAAGGTTGTGAGTTCAATCCTGGCACACACACAAAAAAAATTGGAAATATTTCTACAATGAATACTGTGCAAGGCTAAGAAACTGTTCAAAGAGCAAAGGTAATCAGAATAAGGGAAAGGAGGAACAAAGGAAGAGAAAGGGAAAAACACATAAATTTGTGTGTGTGTGTGTATATATATGTGTGTGTGTGTGTGTGTCTGTATATGATAGCTAAACTGACTATACTACTAATTGTATTAGTTATTGGAAAGGAACAGTTAATACTCATATGTTTAGATCAATTTTACATGTCTATATCTGTTAATTTAAGCAACCTTCTTGAAGGTAACAATATACAGTATTACAACCATTGTCAAATTTATATCATCTTGTTTTGTAAACCTGTACCATTATTGTATTTGGTTTCTTGTTGTTTGTCTGTCTGCATTGCTTTTTTGTTTTTCTTTTCTGTGTCTTTTTAATCTTAAATAAAAAATAATAAAATAAATATGAGAACAGAGCTAGTGCTGTCTTACTCTGCTTTCCACTTATCAACTATATAGATACAAATATGTCTCCAGATAGGGTCCCCAAAGAGGAAATGGGGACCTCAACTCATTCCCCACCCCCAGACTAAATTCTCAAAACAGAAAAACAATTTTCAGGATACATCTGTAGGAAACACAGGGGAAAAAATGTTACCTTTATTAGTATATGTTTGCAGTACACAATGTTTACATTCCTTGTGTGGAGTTGGTACGTTAGCAGGGAAAAAAATGTACACACTCAGAAGCAAATGGTCTGGAGCTGGATATACTTGTGCAGTCTTGGGGTGCAGGATATGTATACCGACTGTCTGTGGGGCCACCCATTGCCGGCTGTGTTAGAACGCGAGCCACTGACCACTGAGACGTGCCCCCTACTTCCTGCTGCTTCCTCGAGGATGGAGATCTGTGGGAGGCAGAGCAATTGATAGGGGAGACGCGTGGGCCCAGTCCCCAATGGACAGGTTTATTTTAAGACTCTTAAGAATTTTTTGAGAGAATTTCGTGGAAAGGAAGAAGGCACTGTAACTTTGTGACATTTTGTATCTTGAAGCTGCACTTAAAAACAAAAGTACAATTTTTAACTTACTTCCTTTTCTCCTTTCTACCTATCATTATTTCTTCTATCCTACCACCTAACCGCTCCTCTTCCAGCTCACTTGTGGGCAAAGAGAGGACTTGAGGTAAGGTAAGCTGAGAAGGCCACAGACTCCTCCCCTCTCAGCCCCTGCCCACGGAGGAGAGGTGTACCTCCGAGGGAGCAGGCCAGTGGACCTCCACCAAGCTCTGTGTCGGTTGCATAAAAGTTTTTCTCAAAAGTTAAGACATAAGAACAGAAATCTTAGCATCTCTCTTCAAAAGAATAATGCCATTTGAAATAGAATGCAGGTTAAGTCCAAGTCCATTTCAAATAGAATGCAGGTAAATCCAAGGGCATTGTAGAAAACCACAGATACTTTATGAATGAAAGGAGGTTGGGAGTTTATGAGAGCAATAAGTTAAATTGTAGATAACTAAGTAGGAGTTCAACAGAGGGAACCAGGGGAAAGGATGGCTGAGAATAGCACTCTTGGGGTTAAAACAAACTCCAAAGAGAGTCCTCAAAGACTATTCCTGTTCAAGGGCCCTAAAGGATGATGGAGCAATTCATGTCTCATAGCAATATGAAAAACAACAGAGCAGTCAGCCAGCTGGAAGTTATGGAGCATAGCACCTGGGTGTGACACCAGCAGATCTGGAGAGCCTGACAGAGCCGGAAACAGAGTCATAGCCAGCCTTGCTAAGATCACTGTCACCCAGCATGACTGTGGGCATAGCCAAGGCTGCAACCTCTGGGGAGGAATGAACTTCCAGCCAAATCACTAAACAAGTAAAGTGAAAATGACATAAGAAAGTAACTTGCATCCACAAGAACAAATAAAAAGATCCAGAAAGAGTGAATAGAGGTTAATAGAATAAACACTGTGGGTGCAGGGTCAAAAGCCCTTTTCTATGAATATCGTCACTTTATTTAATGTTCCAGCTCTATTCCCTTAGAGACCTGATAAAATTGCTCAGGTGTTTGGCTCCATTGGGGGAAAAATACAACGCTGGAGACCAGGCACCTCTCTTGAGGTCTCTAGCTCACTACGTTGTCATCACATATTTCTAAGGGCTGGTTGTCACTCTCATTTTCACCCCAATCCCTGAGTGCTCCATAGTTGGAAAGGTCAACTGTGATATGAAGCAGCATAACTTACTGATGAAGATGGTCATTGGTTGATAAATTGCAGCCAGTTCAGAAAAGGCTACAAATGAACTCCAAGTGTGGGTTTTCTTGAATGTGGTGACTTTGGGTTTTTTTGGTTTGGGTTTTTTTTGTTGTTGTTGTTGTTGTTTTTGGTGCTTGGGATCGAACTTATGACATCACGTTTGCCAAGCAGGTACTTATACCACTGAGCTAAATCCCCAGCCAAATGTGGTGACTTTGATAAATGGAATGTGAACCGGAAGGTTACTGAATTGTCACAAGACGTGTTTAGCCACTTGTAAGGTATGAGGCTTCCAAGCGCTGCCTCGTGTGTTAATCCTCCTTGTGCCAGCTCTGCCTACCGCAAAGACTCCTGCTGACATGGAACACCTGGCACAGTCTTGCAGATGGACAGTGTTTACTCTGTGTTACCTTCTACAGCAGACAGTCTTGGGTCTCAGTGTTTAATTGGTTCTAACAAAACCTTTGGTGGACACTGCATCAAAGTGAATCACCTTTACTTCATCAAACTGAATCACCCCCAATAGACTGCTGTACAGCCTCCTTTTATGAGCGGGGTCTTTTGGTGTTAATTGTCTCTGTTATTTGTAATAATTGTACAATATCTGTTATATGAACATATTATAATTTACTAAACCCAATATTAGGCACAAATCTGTCCCATTAACAGTACATAAAATGCCAAATAGTTTGATGTACCCATGATTATTCCAGGGATGTTTGTGGAAATGAAAAAGTAATATATATTCTGAACTCGGGCTTGTTTTGAAATTTCGACAATGCCTTCAGTTTCTATTTCTTTGAAACTCGTGCTTTATTTTCAGCTCAATTCACTAAGCAAAGCCTCTATCCACGCTTATTTTTCAATGATGTATGACTACATTTCTAATATTACCTAAGTGGTAAATATCAACTTCCAGAAAACTAAACCTACTTGATCCGTAAAATAAACCTACTTGATCAAGATAGATGCACTGTTTAATAGCTTTAAAAATCTAATAGCCATGTTTTTTTGGTTTAGGGTTTTTTTTGTTGTTGTTTTTGTTTTTGTTTTAGAATTTAAACATTTCTATACATTTCCTTTCTGCTGCCAGTAAAATTGGAACAAGGAGAAGTTTCTATGTTTCCTGAAGCAAGTTTATAAACCTTTCTAAAATTAGAAGTAATTTATAACTGAATGTTCTGTACAATACAGCTGTGTACCCATCTGGCCCTGGTGGTTTATTACCTGATATGTCTTATAGAGTACTTTTTCAACATTTCTTTTCATCTGCTGAGCCTATATAATTTCCCTTTTTTCTGGCCCCAATAATTCCAAAACTCTATTTCATCCTTATGGCAAACACACAAAATAAATTTCATAATCCTACATACTATCTTCCAGGAATTATATTTCTAAAGCCCATAAATCAATGGGAAACCTCCAAAAGGATTTTTCTTAAATTCGGCTAGGAATTTATTCATCCTGTCTGTGAGCTTAACTTTCACATATATTGAAAATTAGCTTTTGTTCTAAATTGGAATATGCCTTTTAGAATCACAGATCTATCTGCAGAGACATTTCCAATGTCCTCCAAAATTTCCTCTCAAAGAAGTAAGGGGAGGGTAGCATTTTGAAGGAGTTATTCACAGTGTCTCGAGGAGCAATATGAATAAATCAATTCAAAATGCAATCCAGTAGTCAAGCCTTTTCTGACGTTAAACTTAATAGTAATAAGGAAATAATGGGTGAGTTTTTTGGATTCCAACAAGGCTAATCTGGACAGTTGTCTCCAAGGAAAGGCCTTAAATCCTGAGCCATGGCTGCCAAGTACATGCTCTGGTTAATCAGAGTGGCCCAAGTGAGAGCTTTTTGTCCAGGGCAGGTCCCTACAGACTGTCTTTGAGGGTCTCACTTCCACAGTCTACTGCATTGAAGACGTAAGGGCACAACCATAAGACAGGCAGGGAAATGAAAATTTTAACATCTCATGGAAATCCAAAGGAGTGTATTCACTGTGTGTGTAAAATGGGAGAATACTTGGAATAACCTGAATTCTGAAGTGAGAAAAACAGCACGGAGCCTTCGGCAAGGCGATAGTTTCAAATGAGAGTGTGAGGGGCAGTCTGTGGCCTGCTCAGGTCACTCTGCTATTCACATCTCCAACAGTAAACCAAATCACCATTTAGTGTCGATGCCTGTGAAGTAAAAAGTAGGTAAATTGCCTAAGGTGGGGCAGGGGGCTTCCTCTAGCTGTAGGTACAATGTTGTACATTCTAAAATCAATCTTCATCACAAAGCAGAATCATCTATTTAAAGTTGATGTTTTATTTTCTTAAAATTCCACAAGAAAAAGAAGTTTGAAGGGCCTAAATTACCTACAATGTTCTCTTCAACTCAGAGCAATTAACTACATAGCTAATAATGCCTGCCTTTATTTATTGAAAGCTTATCTCGTTCCAGACCATGCTAAACACATTACAAGTAACATTTCTTTGATTAAATATCACAGCTGGAAGTAAAAGGGTCAAGTAGTATAAGACCATAACCTGTGCCTCTAAATTTTCTTTTGTCTAAAGCTATGACTTCTTTACATTTGCATCCTCATGATAGTATTGGGCACACAACTAATATTAACTTAAGCCATCTAAAGTTTTAACTGGTATTAATAAAAAATAAAAACTGGAAAGACTTTCTTCCTTAGAAAGAGTGGATATACAAAATTCTCTAAAACTAGAAATTCCTTCAACCTAGATATCCACACTGTTCCAGCATGGGAACAGTCTCCACAGATCATCCCATGGAGCACCAGGGCTGCAGGTCACCAGTGGGTAGTGTGCACATCAGCGATGGCATCAAAGGCAAGTGGTTAAGGCTGGGTTAAGGAAAGCTTAACTGGTTTCATATTAGAACCACAAATACACAGTGTATATGGTAAACCTCCCTGAAAAATAGCAGATCACGGCATTTCTCGAATTCTTTTCCGCACGCACTTGCCTTTGCACATGACACCCTGAAGCTCAGTGTTTACGGAAATGCCCCGTGGGAAACCCCGACCTCAGTCAGCCTGCCCACCTGTGTGGCCAACAGTATTCCTCAGGTTCTCCTCTCCTCACTGGCCATCTGTGTTTAGTAAGAGTCTTCTTCTGTTGATGATCTAGAATATTATGAGAAAAATCAAGAAACTGGGTTCTAGAATTGTAACCAATTGCCATTATGGGGACAAGAAACACCTTCAGAGGTCCTGAGACTTATAGGCAAAGATGAAAGGGTCACTGAGGCAAGGGGAAAAAGAAAACAGATGAATACAAAGAAAATCCTGACAAGGTAACATAGAAATACACAGTGAAGAGGAATGTGAAACCACAAAACATGAACCCTCCACCTTTGCCATGCACTCAGCAATCTCAGAGCTCAGTTTTGTTTTGTTTTTCTTTCTGGTGCTGGGGATCAAACTCATGATCTTGTGTTTGCCAAGCAGGCACTTACACCACTAAGCTAAACCCTCTGCACCTAAACTGAAACCCCACAGAGGAGGTCTCCTGGAGGTCCTCGAGGGCAGCTGACCTGAAGAGTAGCTTCTTCCCACGCCCTCAGCCCCTAGCCTTTTCCTCCTTAGCAAGGGAAGTCATCTAGAACACACAGCGAGTCTTCGCTGCTGGTATTCTGTGTTCTTCATGTTTCTTGTTACTAGGAGTTTTGCTATTTTGAATGTGAATATACCATCTATTAAAACCACTCAATTCTGACAAAACCAAAACCACACAAATACTGAGTTGTGAGAAGACATTATCTGCCTGGCTTAGAGTCACTTTCTTTTGTATTCTGAAATTTTCATCATACGGGTTGTTCACCTCCCTGGTAAGACTGATACCTAGGCGGGCTTTGTTTTGTCTTGTTTTGTGTTTTGTTTTTTGTGTGCTTGTTTTGGGGTTTGGTTTGGTTAGGTTTTTGGTTTTTTTGAGACAGACTCTTGCTGCATAGTTCAAAGTGGCCTGGAATTCATGGTGATTCTCCAGCCTCAACCTTCCAAGTGCCTGGATTACAAGGTGTGTGCCACAATGCCTGGCCCATAGGTATTTTTTGAAAGGTATTGTGAATGGAACTGTTTTCCTGACTTCTTTCTCAGCTAGTCCAATAGTGATGTATAGAAAAACTATTGGTTTTTTTAAGACTCTTGGAAGCAAGCTTGTTTGGATGGATGTGAGTGCTTTTGTGAACCTTATTCTCCCTCTGTGAAGACTGTTAAAGGTAAAACACCAAACTTACCTGTACACTGTGGCTTCACATCAGGAGAGACAGTCCTGATGACTTCTTGGAGACCATCAAGGGTTAGTAAAATATTTCTGGTGATGCAAACTAGGGGAGGCAGAATGCTACCTGCAATAGTGACATCTGGTGGCTTCCATGTCCTACTGCATCTCCTTAAAACAGGAAATAGAACCTGTGTTTTCAGCAATAAATTCTTAGTGAAAACACAAAGGTGTTACATGAGTTCTGAAGAAGGATTTTGGAAACAGTAAGATTGAATTACCCCTGTTCAAATGATTCTGTTGCTCACTACATTATAAATCATGACAAAAGAAATTCTCATTCATATGATTTTGTTTGCAAGGGGTACGGCATGTCCTGAGCATTGTCCTCATTGAATTTGTTTCACATGATCTTCTCTGTGGTATCTCTCTCTAACATATCCAGTACGTGAGTGGCAGGCCGGGTAAACCTGTCCTGAACCTTTGTTACCATGACTTTTAAAATGACATAGACCTGGCAAGCACAAGGTCGTGAGTTCAATCCCCAATACCAAATAAATAAATAAAATGACATAGACAATAAGCATTATCTGTTGAGAATTATGGATTTGAGAGATAACTTCTTTTTTCTTCTAGAGATTGAAGATGAAATATTTCATATAGTAGAGGCATAGGCCACAAGGCAACTATACACAATAAAACTCTGAAGAGGCAAGATCAATGACGACACCAACTAAGTTAGCCAGGAGAGAAAAGAATGGGATACATCTGCAAAGAGAAGCCGGGAAGCGTAATATACAGAATAATCAATGGAGAGTGAGACAGACAGTGTGACTGATACTGAACAAGTTTGGTTTTTCAGCTTAGTGTTCTTTAAAGAAAAGTTCAGAGAAAATGAATGATTTCCTAGATACAAAGATATCTTTGATTTCTCTTCATTAAATCAGCAAATTTTCTCACAAATATGAATACTGCTTTTCATACAGTATTAATTCCTAAGTACCCATTTCTTATTCTCCCAATTTATCTGCAATGCACAACAGCATTGAGAGAGGGTTTGTCTTAGTCATTGGTAGTTGAGAAATAACCACAAATGAAAGGTTTACTTGGGCTCACGGTGTAGCCCACCATTGGCCAGTTCCAAGGAGCAGAAAAGCATAAACAAGGAAAAGACGCTTATGTCACGGAAGCCAAGAAGCAGAGGGAGAAAAGAGGACTGGGGAAAGAGATTTCTTCTTCCAGGCCGTGACCCTCCATGACCTGCCACTTCCAGCCAGACCTCACCTCCTACCAGCACACTCAACTGCTGAACTCATCAGTGGATCGGTCCACGGACAGTACAGCACCCTCGTGGTCCAATCATCTTCAGAAAGCTCCACCTCTGAGTGCAAGAGTCTTTGGAAGAACATCTTGATCTAAACCATAACAGGCAGCTTCCTGCTTAAATTATATCAGACACTTTGCTTCCACATATGTGCCCTAAATCGTTAGCTATCTGAGAAAAATATAACCTAATGACTCCTTCTTGTACTGGTCAGGGTTGTCTAGAGGAAAAGAAGGAATAGAATAGAAGCAAGTAATACATGTGCAATTGTGTAAGGGGATTTATTAGTGTGACTTATAGGATCAGAGACAGGAGAATTCACATGGCCACCTGCTTCCTGAAGAACTGGGGATCAATCAGCTGCTCTGTCAAAGAAGCTGGAAACTGCAGAACAAGAGAGATTGAGGATGCTGCACCATGGCCTGGGATATACCACAAACTGTGAATAGAAAATTATTTCTTGCCAGGTATGGCAGTGCACACTTATCCCAGCACTCCAGGGACTGAGACAGGAGGATTAGGACTTTGAGGCCAACCTGGGCTACATAATGAGATCCTGTCTTAAAAATAAATAAATAAAAAATAAACTCAAAAAAAGGATGCAACACCAGGCCAAGGCTGAAGGCCTGGAAACTTCCTGGGAAGTAACTGGTATGACTCTGATAAACACAGGTCATGCAGTACCAAGACACACCCAATCCTACAGAATGGGGCTTTTCTAATGCAGGCTGACTTCCTCCTTCCTTCCTTTTCACCTAGGCTGCAACCCTGCTGGATAGTGCCACCCACAGTCACAATGGCTCTTCCTCCCTCAGTCAGCTGGCCCACATGGCAGTCATCTCGGGAAACACCCACAGCCACACCCAGAATTGTACTTCTCTCCTTTGCTAGGCATTTCTTAGTCCACTCACGTTGACACCACAATTAGCCATCATTCTCGTATTTTGCTCAGAAAGGTCCAGTTAGATTCTGCACTGGCGCTAGTTCAGAGTTCAACGTGTTATGTTCAAGTCAACTCCCCCATCTAACCTGTCAAAGCTGCTCACCGCCGATATTACCTCTAAGGAAAAGCACAGAGGGCATCTTCACATGAGTCCTAACCGTTCCTCACATTCTCTTAGCCTCGTAACAATACTAATACTCTAACTGGCCTGGCTCCTGTTTATAGCACTGACCATTCCAGACCAAGAGGCCCTCAGCTCCAGGAGCACGGGCAGTTTTAGGAAAACATAAAACAGACCAGTGACCTCGGACTAAGGTGACCTGAACTCAAACCGCTGGTTTCCACCTCCTGCTTTCTCTGCCACCCCTTATAAGCCTCTTACTCTGTAAGACAGCGGCTGCTTTAGCACTTTAGAGCCAGTGGCCTCCCCTAAATAAAATGTGTCCTTGCTACAAGTTTTTGCTCAGCTGTCTGTTATGTTACCTACTCCCTCCTAGGAGCCTATGCCGGAGGGCTACACATCGTTCTAGTCCCTCTCATGCCTCACACCCAGTGCTTGCACTACATTTTTTTAAAAAAATTAAAACTGCAGAAGCTAACTGCAACCCTGGCCAGGCATGGTGGTGCATACCTGTAATCCTAGAATTCAGGAGGCTGAGGCAGGAGGATCACCACAAATATGAGGCCAGCCTGAGCTACATAGTGAGTTCAAGTCTAGCCTGAACTACATAGCAAAATCATCTCAAAACAAGCAAACAAGCAAAAAAACTGCAGAAGCTAAATCTTAGTCATCAACTTGCTTTACTTAAGTTTTCTTACATTTTGCTTCATTCCTTTCACCTAAAATATAAATATTTCTTAAAGAGTTACTATATTGAAGCTTATCAGTTCAATCTTCATTGCTTGTGATTAACATTAGTGGGCATTTTTTCCTATTGTTAACTGATTTAGGTATAAATCAAAGGGATTCGGTGTTAAGTGCACACTTATTCAACAAATACTTCCACTAAATATTAGGGGTCAGGCCCTCTGCTGGGGAGAAAACTAAGAAATATGATTTAAGTATCTCATTTTTTTTTTTTTTTTTTGGTTTTTTTTGGTACCGGAAATTGAACTCATGACCTCGCACTTACCAGGCAGGCACTTATGCCACTGAGCTAAATCCCCGGCAAGTATCTCATATTTGAAGAGACATACTTTCAAATTAAGCAGATTAAATGATATGCATTCTATAATAAATAGATAAAAATGTAACTAGCAAAACTATAACAAATGTCTAAGAAATAAAGGATGTGAACCTTCAGAATTGAGAAAATGTCACAAAGATGTAAGGGATATATCATGGTGCCTGCTGTTATAAAATGCAAAAGTTCATTCTGATACATGATTTACGTGTAAATGATGCGTGACTGACTTTAAGTAGACATTAGTTCCAAACTTCTGAGCACTACCCACCCCATAAAACAGTAACTATTTTAAACAGGGAAGAAGTGAGATTTGGTTTTCCAAAAGGGAAGTGATAATACCAACAATTATCAAAAGTCTTCCATGGTCTGAGGGTGCAGCTTAGCAGTGGAGCCCTTGTCAAGCATAGGTAAGGTTCTGGGTCCAGTCCTCAGCACCACACAACAGTGAACAAACAAACAGATACCGCCATGCCAGGCCCAGGGAGCAGAGTGTGGGCGGGTCCTGAGCCCTTCGCTGTGCCCCTTGTGCAGCCAGATGCCTGTCACATGCCTGTCGCCATGATAGGGAAGAAATCTCGGCACTGCGCAGGGGTGAAGGAAGGGTCTCACTCACTGTCAGGTGGAACAAATCAGTTGAGAAGTTTCCCAGAGCTGGAGACACACTGTCGGGTCGCACTAGTTTTTCTTGGTGGGTAGGTTTGTGTGAAAATGGGCAGCAAGGCAAAATACACAAAGAGCATTGAGTGTTGTCTGAGAGGACGAGACAATAAACAAGCACCAGTTCCTCAGCAGCACAGGGGCCGTCTCAGCAGGAGAGGAGCCTGCTGCTCCTGAGCCAGCCTTCCTCCTCATTGGCCAGACGGGACGGGCTCCTCAGTCTTTCAGACCATGCTTCCCAGGATATCAAAGACGGTAATTCAGAGTCTGTTTTCAAATTGTTGGAACCGTGCATCAGGAAAAAAAAAGTTTGTTTTTAAAAAGGAAAATTCAGGAGATGAAGAAAAGGGAAAGGCAGAGTTTGAAAACCCCCTGTGCTATAAATACTAAGCTGTACCTGCCGCATCTGAAATTCAGACTTCTAACCTCCCCTTTGGAGACTTTGTGCAGCCCTACCTGGGAAACCCTCATTTTTCCTGGGGGAGCAGGGCAAGAATATGACAATTAACATAGTGATAAGGAATCTGAGGAGAAAATAAACTGCACTGAATCTCACATATGGTGTCCTAAAAATGTCCAAAATGATGTCATCCAAAGGGAGGTGGGAGGAAGGGGAGCTGCAATTAGATGGATGAGGAAGAGGCAGTTGAGAAAACAGATTAATGATGCCTTTGACACAATCAGCCTGAGAGGAATACTGGTTTCCATGACAACCAAACCACTTAACCTAAATTAACAAAGCTGTTAGAAAAGGAAAACTTAAAAGATGGGGAAGGGAAAGCCAGAAGATCCTCTTTGGGGAAATTAAGAGTCCTGTCCCATCAGTGCCTGTGAGAGGTGTGTCTATTAACTACATATCCACAGGGTGTGTATTCGCTTACATTCTCTGGTTCCCAGTAATTAGTTTTCACAAGCAGTCTAAAGGTGCTGAGAAATTGCCACTAATTAGCACAGTTTCTATAGAACAGCCTTATTATCCCAATGCAGCCTGGGCTAGACAGGAAGAAAGAGGAGTAGACAAAAGACCACTTCTTGATTTTGCCAAACTTTGTACTCATGCTCACAAAACACTGTGATTATAGTATCTTCTCAGAACACTTGCGCAAAATTAGGCAGGTCAAGCTAGATTCTGGAATTTTGTTTGTAGCACAGAAAAGCACACAACCCATTCACAATGAGACAATGTCAAAATCAAACAATAATATGCTTATTTGTGCACAATTTAATGTTCCCTGTAAAATAAAAGGAATTGTACTTTCCTGAAGTGTTCTTACATCAGTGTGAAACTATCTTCAAGATTTCCTGGGTCCAAAGTATCTTTGAAACAAAGTGAAATTGTATTTAAAATACCTCTAAATACCCACATGGGAGAAAGAAGAGTGGTTAAGAAGGGCACAAGATGGCTTGTGACAGGTTCCCAACTTCATTCCTTGGTTTCTCCTGACCCCGAGGATCAGGGTAAGAAATGAGGGCCTTTATGGACTGCCTTTGTATCAACACAAATAGGAAAAAATAGGACCAAACCCAGGGCCTCAGCACTGAGCTATAACCCCACCAGCCCATTTCTCAGTTTTTACTTTGAGATAAAGTCTCACTTAGTTACACAGCCTGGGCTCTAATGTGCAACCCACCTACCTCAGCCTCCCAGAGTGCTGCAATTACAGGTGTGTGTCACCACTCCTGACAAGTTCCAGCATTGCTTATAGGAAATGTATCCTACGAGTTTCATATTGGTAGTAAATGATAATGTACAATTAAAGCATGTCAAATCTTTATATTACATTTTGTGCAAAATTAATTATACATTGACTTTAAAACTAAAACAAATTTCTTTTATATGTATTTTTTATTTTATGGAAAAAATTTTAAAATTTCATAAAGTAATAGGAGGCTAATAATAATTAATGTGTTGCATATAGTTATCTGCAAAGTAGTTACTCAGAGTACAAGATACGGGCATAAAAACTCTCCAAACAATGTTAGCACAAACCTTCCTTTCAATGAACTGAGAGAAACTAGTAGTGTATCCATCTTGTATTTTTTCCCTATTTTCCCTTCCTTTCTCTTTTCCCCCACCTACTTCCTCTTTCCTTTTGAGCAATGTCTTCCCACTTCACAATATCTAACTACTATACATGTTGGACGTTATTTGCTCTAAAACAAATTTCTAACAAGATAGATTTTAGTAACTAAATCAAAAGGTAAGCAACATGCACATTGGAATTTTTTAATGAAACACACAATGTCTATGGCAGAGCATGGCCTATTTCACAACACAGTCATAGATTTTTATGCATGTTTTGTTTTCAATAATTCTGGGGGTGAAAATATTATCTTATATTTAAAATACCTCTAAATACCCACTAGTCTAGTAGGACTACTTAATAGTTTAAGTTTTATCTTTCATTTTTCATATGTTGTTGATCTATATTTCTTCCTTCATGAAATGCCTATGTGCACATTATTCTGCCAGTCTGAGAATTTTTCCTTTATTGGGATTTTAACACATTAAAACTATTAACTTTATGTTTGAAAATTGTCATCTAGAACTTTAATTTTTACATGTTTTGACATATAAAAAGGTTCCATTTTTGTAGTGAAACCTATTTTCCTGTGTGTCCACCTTTTACTTCTAAATGTCAAAGCTTCACAAGCATCATACAACAGTTCAGTATGCATGCATGTCAAAACAATGATTTAGTTCATGTAGGTTTATTTTGATGTATGCTCTAACTTGGTATTGCTCTCGGCATCATCAATTTCTCCAGTGTATCTTTATTGAGATATAATGCTCTATAGCTTAGATATGGTTTGAGCATGTCCTCAAAAGGCCATGTGCTGAAGGCTGGTCAGCAGGGAGTGGAGCTTCAAGAGAGGATTCGATCGCGGAAGTGCCACCCCAGAAAGGATTAAGTGGCTCCTGCACATTGTCTCCCCACAGGAGCAAGTGCCCCTTGGAGGCTCCTGCGTGCTCCTGCACACACACACCCTTTCCCACGCAAGCACCTCTGCTTCCCCACCAGGTAGCATGATATGGCCAGGGCCAAGGCTAAGGGAATCTGATGGCACCAAGTGGTTTGGACTCTTCCGCTACCAGGATCATGAGTCCAAAAAAGGTCTTAATTAATCTTTATTTAATAAACTCAAAATTTGAAATAAAGGTCTTTATTATATATGAAACTGATATCTTTATAATTAGGATAAAACAAATACACATTCTTATCTTGAATCTATTATTTCAGGTAATTTATACCTCAGGTAACTTTGATAAATGTAAGAGTTCCTGGCTGCCATTTAAATATTTATCTAGGTGCTTATGGGAAATTTCTATAGCCCTTTCTTGGTCAGAATTCCAGTTCTTCTGAATTCTTCCTTTCCTTCAGGCATTCCCTTTTACATTCTTCATAAAAGACTGGATCATTTCAGTAAGCAGTTAGACATTCTTTCAATGCAAAAAACAGTCACTTTTTTATAAAGTACCCAGCCTTCAGTATTTTGTTACAGCAACATAAAACAGACCAAGACAAGGGCATATGACATAAAATTTGCCATGCATTGAATCATGTAATATGCAATGTCGTCATTTACTTAGTATGTTTTTAATACTCATCCATGCAATGTGAATTGGTGCTTCACAAAGTTTTCAACTGGGTAGTATTCCACTTTGTTAATATACTATAATTTATTCATTTATTAGTTAATGAACATTCAGACTATTTTTATTTTTTGACCATTAGAATAAAGCTGTTTACATATATTCACGTCCAAGTTTCTGTGTAGACCTGTGTTTTTAATTTTCTTGAATCTATATCTAGGAATGAAACCCCAACACTTTCTGTTTAATAACTTATTTTCCAGCAGTGTGATGTTTGCATCAGACATATACATTAAATTATGTACATTATACATATACATCATATACATCAAATATGAGGATTGGTTTTAGAGCTCTCTAATATGTTCCACTATCCTATCACTTGTTTTGCTGTAAGCTTGTCTAAAAAATCCTCTTGCACAGTTAAACTGTATTTTCTATTGTTTGTGTATTTACCAAACTTTTCTAATTTTAGCAACTTTATATTTTATTAGCTTGCAGGCAAGACACCTTTAACTTTCTTAATTTCTCAACTCTTTTTGCCTGCTTATTCTCAACTTTAGCATTGATTGTGATGCTACCATTATTTTGAGGATAGGAAAATGATTTGACAAAAACTGATATTTTACTCATATTTTATCTTTTTGTCCAGAAATATGGTGTCTTTCTTCTTCCATTCAAGTTTTCTACTATATCTACTACTAAATTTTGTGACTTTTTTCACATACAACTCACCCACTTCTTGTTGAGGAAATAACAAGTTACTCTACCCTTTAAGGAGGTAACTGCTAAACTCAGTTGATGAGGGAGGTTAATCAAGCAAGGACCTAAGAGATGACAACTCCAGACACAGTTAAAGTTCTCTAGAGGAACACAAGCTTACAGTGTCAGAGGCAGAAGAATCTGCAACAGTGGTCTGTGTGCCCAAGAACAAGCACCCAGCAGCTATTGAGCTCAAGATGGGAGCTGTAGAGGAAGAGGAAGCAGGGCATGCAACGCCACCCTTAGGCTGACGGCCTGGAAGCTCACTGCAGAGTCAGCAGTGTGAGTTTGCACAGGGAGGCAGAAGAAACTGGAGACCAGTGTCCAAAGGAAATGGTGAAGGCTGTTGCTCTTCCAAAACAGAAATACTGTTTCCTTTTCTTTTTATTCCACCTGGCTATAAGCCTATTATTTTGATGCCACCACATCTGTGGCATCGTCCCCATCCAGCTTGTGGGTCTACATGTCAGTCATCTACACGCACACCCAGAACTGTGCTTTACTAACCGGCTAGGTGGTTCTTACTCAAGTCAAGTTGACATATCACAATTAATGGTTACATGCAGTAAGTAGTGAGTCCAAAGCTATGAAGCAAACATAAGCTGGTACAAAGAAACAGAAAAAAAGTAAGAGTGATTGGGACCTACTGAGAAAGAAAGAGGAAAAAGAATCAAAATCAGGCTTAGGTGGGATCCAGGTTAAACAGATCCTTGGAGATGCTACAAGGAGCTTGGACTTCTTCCTCGCGAAACTCAGAAGCTATAAGAGATTTAAAAGCAAGCACTGACATCATGCATAAAGCTACCCTCCTGCTGTAATCACATGACTTTCTGCCCTATGCTCTGGGCTAAGATCTAACAAGAGAGGAAGTTCCTAGGGCTAGAAGAAACCAGTGCATAAACACTTACCATTTTTGAGTCCTGGGACCATCAATTCCCAGCACCACTCGCACATTTTTTGTGGCAGAGGTTAGTCCTAAAGCCACCAGCACCACCAGAGGAAGCTACAAGTCTAAGGGGAGTCAACCTCCAATTGCTCATTCCCCCATCTGCCTCTCGATACCTGTAGAAAGTCCACACAAGGACGAAGGCCATGAGTACTTCTGGAGAGAAGTTCATCTGGAAGCATCCTCATTCCAACAGCTGTCCACATGCCTCCCTCAAAGCTACTACCAAAAGGCAACACAAGGCAAGAACTTCCAATATTGAGAAAGTGGCCAGAAATTACTGAAACAACCCTCAAACTTTAGGTGTTCACTGTGCCCTCTCATTTACCCAACTGGAAGCTGCTATGTTGTGGCAGTTATTACCTCAGCCCTATTCCTGCTGTCATCTGAGCTCCCTTGTTTGCCTGAATAATTCTGTGCAGGTGAATTATTTTAGGCATGCCTGCCCAGGATTAGCCTCCCGAGCTTACATCCTCTTACCTTGTGAGGTAAGCCCACACTGCTCCAGGCTGAGGGAAGCAGCCCTTGGAAGAGATGTGTTGAATCCTAGACAGGTGTTATAGCCAACTTCCCTCCACTGTGCCTTCTTGGATGGAAGTTCGAAAGCTAAAAAAACTCACACACAACTTACTGCCTCTGATCTGGACATGAATTCAGTTAGAGGTCCCAAGGGGATATTTGAAGACACCAGTGAGACAGACACCCTCTTCATGCAACTTAAGGATACTTTTACAGGCAACTCTGTGGACACACAACTTTCTGCTGCATCATACCTAGAAAGAAGGCAACTTCCTAATCCCAGAATCAGAAACTACACAGTATGGTACTGTATTTTGTGTTGCTGTTGTTGTTTAAATTCAAAGTTCAACATGATGATCACTTAATTCTCCACCTTCCTGGTCATATTCCTTGATGAGTCATTTTCACATCCCAGTCACTCCCAGAGGCCTCATCTAGAACCTACTTCAGCAACACTTCTAAAATTTTGTAAGATCTAATGTCCCATATTAAATCTTTTCTTCTTAAAGTATCTAACATGATTTCTACTGAACACTAACTAATATTCAAACAGCCACTAGAGGATCAAGAGAATCATAACTTGGTCTCTTTATCAATCTCCACAAGGGCCCATTTAGCCCATTCACCTTGCTTTGTAAAACCATTTGCCTGGTCCTTGTCTTTACTTGCACCTCCCTCTCTGCACCATGGCTGAGTCACATGTCATGCCTCCTGGCTTTCTCTTTTTCAGTACTTCTATGTAGTTCTTCCAGAAGACAACACAGCCTGAAGTCCACCAAGATGAGTAAAATCCAAGAAAGGACTCCTGATACCAGTAATCATTGGGCTCACTCCACACATACTGAATGCCCATGCTTTGCCAGAATGTTTGCAAGACAAAAGTTCTGAAAGCCCCCACGTCAACAAATTATTGCTATGAAGCAATCCTTCAGGACAACCAAAGGTAGCCATCACACTCCTGATGATCAAATTTCCACTGACAATTCAAAGAGTGTATCCATCAGTTTGTCCCAGCTGGACTGTACCAAGTGGTCTGAAATACAGCAGGAGGCTTCACAAAGTGGACTTAGGCACCTGCCTAAGGCCTGTTGCCCTATTCTCTAAAACCAAAAGGTAAATGTCTGATGGGCCATCCACTACATGAGATAAACCTCATGGAGAAATATGCCAGGGTGAGATGGTAAGAAAGCCATACAGTGGCCCACTCAATCTTAAGGTGATCAGAATATTTTTGCACAAGACAGAAACCTTTTATTTGTGTACTGTGCGTGCGTGCACATAAAAATGCACACATGTACATTTTATATTGTTAATGAACTTGAAGGAAAGCAAACTCTTGTGGCATCTTGGAATTCCAAGCAAATGCTACCTAATAATGTCATTTTTTCCTTTTCACTAAGAGACTGAGATTGATAGGCCTTAACGTGTTGTCAGGCATGATGCCACACATCTATAATCCCAGCACTCTGGGAGACTGAGACAGAAGGATCATAAATTCGTGTCCACCCTGGGCTATTAAGCAACACAGCAAGACCTTATCTCAAAATTTTAAAAAATGAAAAAGAACTGGAAATATGGTTCATATAAAGATCCTAGGTTCAGTCTCCACTACTGTAAAAGAAAAAAAAAAGAGAGCAAGGAAAGTCTAAGAAATATCTCACTTAAAGTTAGTGAAATTTTACTTAATTATAAGTGAAACTAAGGTTTGGGCATTGTATTTGTGTCCCTTGTAGTCAGCTAAAGAGGGCCTGGCCATTCTGATGGTGCCCACTTCTGCACTCTGTAGCCTGACAGCCACCCTCCCACATGGACTTCTATGCCGCAGTTTCTGGCCTTGAAGGGTAAACGTTGGAAATTTTCTTTATTTCTATCATCCCCTCTTCCCACTGAGTCAAGGGTGGAGCTAAAGAACAATAAAGCTTGTTTTATTGAACTTTTATCTGATGATCTAGGTTCTCTGAATAAGGACAACCCAGAAAAGAAGTTTCTGAACTAAGAAATATCCACTACCCATTGGCAGTAGATAGGAAGTGTTGCATGAAGAACTTTTCGCCAAATAGTGGAATTTTCTAGCTGACTTTCTACTCTTTTCTCAACCTTTCACTTTTAGTATGTGTAATTTCTTCTTGGAAATAGCCATTTCATCTTTTTTATTTTGTATAAATGCCTACTATCTTAAAGCCTTATTTCAGTAGGTATATAGTCATTTGTACTCATATACTTGAACAATTGTATAACAGAAACAAATAAAACATCATAGAGCAGGAAAAAAAGCATATAGTTACTTGGAAAAACACAACAAAAATAACAGGCACTGCAATCACCAGCTCACTACACAATGAGGTCTAAATCCAAGGATTTGAGGATACGATAGAAAAAAATCTTTGGAAATTGCTAGTTTTCCTTCTATCCATCACTGTCAACCGGTGAAAAATGGAAATTAGATTTACCTCCATAAATGTGTGTGTCGGGACAAGGTCTAATACAGTATCTATTAGCTGTTTTGAATCCTATTTTAAGACTCTTACTAAATAAATGTCCAAACCACAACCCAAAATAAGGAAGCACAACCTCCATTACTCATCCAGACAACTGCTTGGAAGCCCAACTTAACATACCTGCCAGCTTAAACAGAAACTACCAGTATCGTTCTGTAGCAGCATGTCCAACAAAGACAGGAAAAGAAACAGCCCTAGTTTCATCTCCCCATTTTCCCCAAGGTAGATGTTATGGCCAAAAAGGCTGAAATGGCTGAAAACTCAGGGTTTTTAGTGATATGCTTGGAAAAGCTAACAAATGGCAGAAATGAGGACATTTGGTAGTTGGCTGGCTGCTAGAGGCCATCTGGAGAAGGAAACTTTCTGGCCTTGGAACAAGAGACACTTTCCTTTGGACTAATTCTTGCAGACTGCTTTGGAGGGGAGAAGATTGCTCCAACAAATCAAGAAACCAGATTTAGGATGAAACAAGTAAGAGAAGAATGAGGTAATATCAAATCAATTATGCTTCCTAAGATTTTGGAAGACTTGTAGGGGTCATTTTTAAGGAAAATGAACATTGAACCTTGGGAGTCACTGGAGAGATATAAAAATAGAAAGTCGATTTGGAAAGGAAAACAGTAATTGTTGGGTGGGTTTGCACATTTATTGAGTAAAAGCCACTGTGACAGTTAAGTGGGAGTGTTATATTATTTGTTAACTTGATTGGATTGAGAGCGGCCTAGAGGAAAAGTAAAGTACACTTCTGAGTACATCCAGGTGGGTCAGTGGAGGGGTGAACTTGTATACTACATCTGGTCCTTGGCCCCCTCTCTCTGACACTGTTGCCCCTGCTCTGCTTCCTGGCTTCCGAGAACTGAACAGCTTTGCTCTGACACACCCTTCACCCTTGTTTATGCCTTAGAGCCAGCAGACCACGGTCTGATATCTTGAGCCAAATAAACTATTTCCTCTTTTAATATGTGGGTGTCGGATATTTGGCAACAGAATAGCTGACTATTGAGCAAGATAAAATCTGACTATACAGCCATGGAAATGGATTCTAAATGTAAAAGAGTCTGTTGAACTGGCAATGACTTGTTGCTCCATAATAAAATGGGCACACAGACTTTTAACAGCAATTACTGAGAATTTGTGACTCCTTCTGTGACCACATTCTACCCAGCAATATCACCCATCAATTATATGGTCATGGATCCTTTAAAAAAAATAGTGGATATATCACCACTCCTATTCAATATAATTCTGGAAACATTAGCCAGAACAATTAGACAAGAGGAAGAAATAAAAGGAATAAGGCTAGAAAAGGAAGAAGTAAAATTATCAATATTTGTAAGACATCATACTCTACATAGAAAACCACAAAAACTCCACCAAAAGACTTCTAGATTTTATTACCAAATTCAGTAGCATAGCTGGATACAAAGTTAACACTCAAAAATCAATAGCCTTCCTATACACAAACAACAAACTCACAGAGAAATTAGCAAAATGACACCCTTCACAATAGCATGTAAAAAATGAAATACTTAAGAATCAATCTAACAAAGGAAGTAAAAGATATATACATTGAAAGTTACAGCACTCTGAAATAAGGAGATCCAAGAGGATAATCAGAAAATGGAAAGATATCACTTGCTTGTGGATAGGAAGAATCAGCATTATGAAAATGGTCATACTCCCAAAACTTATACAGATTTAATGAAATCCTGATCAAAATACCATAAGCATATCTCACAGATCTAGAGAAAATATTCCTAAAATTCATTTGGCAATAGAAGAGACTTAGAATATCAAAGGCAGTCTTGGGCAACAAAGGCAATGTAGTAGGCATCACAATCCTTGACTTGAAATTACACTCCAAAACTACTGTGATAAAATCAGTATGGTAGATCCAAAAAGTATAATAGATATTGTGAAAGTGAAAGGGAACGAAAGTGCTCTAAAGAGTATAATGGTACATATAGTGTGTAAGATAGATGACCATATTACTGAATTTCTGTTGGAACATTGAACAGAAGGATTTGCACTGTCCATTTTTGAGTGTCTAGCCACTATTTATGCTTTGATTTTGTGACTTTGGCAACTATTTTCAAGATGACAATGAGTAATGTATCAACTAGCAACTCTATGATGATAATTTTTTTAAATTCTGTATTGTTCTACCCTTCTTTTCTGCTTTTCTATTTTCTTTAATTTTATTTGCTTTCTTTAAAAAAACAATATGCAATATAATAACCATTGTTAAATTTCTTTCACTCTGTTTTGAAAACCTATATTGTTATTGTTTTGAGTTTGCTGTTGTTATTTATGTCTTTTGCTTTTTGTTTTTCTTTTCTGACTTTTTTCTTTTTAAAATAAAAAAAATCAGTATTGTACTGGAAAAAAAAAAACAGAACTGAGGATCAGTGGGACAGAATACAAGATGCAGACACAACTACAAACACATTCAGTCATCTTATCTTTGACAAGGGGTTAAATATATTCACTGGAAGAAAGACAGCCCCTTTAATAATTGATGCTGAAAAGACTGGTTCCTCACATGCCAAGGACTAAAAGTAGACCCATGTCTATCTCCATGCACTGAACTAAAGTCAAAGTGAAACAAAGATCTGAATATTAAAACAGAAGCACTAAATCTACTGGGATAGAAAGTAGGTACAAATCTTGAAGACAAGGGGTAAGAAGAGAGTCAGGAACAAAAACCTAACTCCATGGGAAATACTTCAAAGAATCAACAACTGGGATCTCATCTTATTAAAAAGTTTTTGTACCTCAAAAGAAGCCAACAGAGTGAAAAGCAAACTCACAGATTGAGAAAAAATTTTAGCCAACTGTCCCCCAGACAAAAGACTTCTGCTAGAACTGAAAAATTCAGAACCGCAAATTCAAAGACCCAATCCAAAAATGGGCATCTGAGATGAATATACAATTCTCAGATGAAGAAATACAAATGGCAAATAAATATATGAAAAAATGTTCAACATCATTGATCATTCGAGAAATGCGAATTAAAACCACACGGATATTTCAACTCACTCCAGAAAGAATAGCTAACATCAAGAAATCAACCCCTGCCCCCCAAAAAAGAAAAGAAAGAAATCAACCAATAACAAATGCTGGCCAGGCTTGTGGGGAAAAAGAAACCCTTCTTCACTCTTGGTGGGAGTGTACACTGGTAAAATCATTGTGGAAATCACTTTGGAAAGTCCTTAGAAAACTAAGACTAAAGGGTTCAATTTGACCTAGCTATTTGCCTTCTGGGTATTTTCCTAGAAGAACTACACCAATGTATGTGCATCCATGTTCATAGCAGCACAATTTGCAATAGCCCAGTCTTGGGAACAATCTAAATGCCCATCAACTGAAGAATGAATAAAAAAGATGTAGTACTTTTATGCAATAGAGCACTACTTAGCTATAAAGAAGGACAAACTCGAGGCTTTTTTAAGTAAATATATGAAACGAGGCCATACTTAAAAGTGAAATAAATCAGACTCACACGTGTAAATATCGCAGTGTCTCCTAGTATAAGAAACTGAAAAAGTAAGATCCAAAATCGACAGTAGATACTGTGAAAGGGTAAGAAACTGCTCAAAGGGAAAGAACAACTGGGAGGGGGAAAGGAGAAAAGAAGGAAGGGAAAAAAATATAAACAACGTAACTTTTATTTTTTTCATAATTCTCTTTAATGTGATTTTTGTCTTTTCATTTCCATATGATATGACAGAATATCACACTTTATAGTGTCTAAGACATTGCTTTCTTAGCAACTTACCTGTCTAAAATTAATACTGAGTTAATACTATCTTTGGAACCAATGTACTGGTGCTGTGGTAACAAACCCCAGGCTCCGTGGTTTAAAATAACAGTATTTCATTTCTTGCCTACACCACGGTATAGGTGCATATAAGATCAGCTAGGGAACACTGTTTTGGATCTTGGAGCCACTGATCATCCTCCATCTGCAATGATGCAATTTGCAGTGGCACAGGGGAGTGTGACAAATTGGACACTGGTTTAACATGCAAAAATCTTTACTGTGGTATATTTAAATACCTTAAAATATACTCCTTTAAAATACATAGGTCTACATTTAATAGCTACATAGTTTAATGCCACCATCACCACCATCCAGATTTTATGCTGTTATTCCTCTAGAAGCTCTTTCCTGCCCTTCTACTTTCAATCCTTAGCCCAGCTCCAGATCCCAGGCTAACAGACCTGTTTGTGGAATTTTGGTTGCTATACAAAATTTATGTAAGTGGAATTGTGTAAATAGTCTTTTGTTTCTGGATTCTTCCACTTAGCGTATTTCTGAGATTCACCCAAAACTGACATATTCATAGTTCATTTTTCTCTTTGAGTTGGATTCCATTGTATATGACATGGTTATTCATTCATAATTTGATGGCTATTTGTGTTGTTTCTCTGTTTTGGCTTTCATGAATAACATCATGAGCAACCACATAAAGATCTTTGGACAAATTTTTTGTTTTTCCTGACTAGGTAATGAGAAGTGAAATTTCTGGGTCACATGTGAAATACTTTATTTAGGAAACTACCTGACTTTAATGGGCTATGCTTATTACATTCTTACTGGTACTATATCTTTCTCTATGTCCTCATCAATATCTGGTAGTGTCAGTATTCTAACCATTTTTGTATATGCAAAATGATACCTTGTTGAAGTTCTGACATGTATTTTTTTATAAATTGACTTATAAAAAGCCAGTTGTGGGGTCACATCTTATAATTCAAGCACTCTGGGAAGCTGAGGCAAGAGGAGTGCAAGTTTGAGTGCAGCCTGGGGAACTTAGCAACTCAGCAAGGTCCTGTCTCTGAATTAAAAAAATAAAATGTTAGAGATGTGTTTCGTGGGCAAAGACACTGGGCTTAATTTCCAGTACTTAAAAGTCACCTTTAAAGTGTGTGTTTCAGTGGGTTTTAGTACACTGTGTTCTACTTCATTCCCACGATCAAATCTAGAATATTTTCATAACTCTAAAAATAAACCATTTATTCATTAGCAGTCAGTTCTGATTTCTTCTCCTTCCATAAACTGACAACCACTACTATAATTTCTGTCCACATGGATTTGCCTATTCAGGTGTTTAATATAAATAGAACCATAAAGCACACAGTCTTTTCTATCTTGCCTCCTTTGCTAAGTATAATGTTTTGGGGTTTTATCCAAACTACAGCATGTAACCATGTAACAAATACTTCATTCTTTTTTATGTCTGGATAGTATTTGATTGTATGATATTTTCTGTACTTAATAGTTGAGGATATTAGGATATTTCTACTTTTTTTTACTGTTGTAAATAATGTTGCTGGGAACCTGTATGTTTTTTGTTTGAATATATGGTTTCAGTTTTTTGGGGTATCTATGGTACCTAGAAAGAAACTTCATGAGCTGTGGTAATATTACATTTCCCATTTTGAGGAACTGTCAAACTGTTTTCCAAAATACCTGTACTCTGTTGCTTTCAGGAATCTTGCTTACCAAACTCTCTGTTATAGATCTTACTTACCTGTTTATAAATGTTACTAGAACACAAGTACATCTATTCATTTACTGTATCATCTACAACGACATTTCCACCACAATTGTAAGCTAATGGCAAGTGACCTCATAAACTTAAATATTAATTTAGTTCTTCGAAGAAAAATTCACTGACCCCCATATCATCTGTAGACAGTGTGATAAGTGCAACAGAATTAAGAAAACTGAGTAAAGGAACTGGTAATGCGGAGTTAGAGAAGGGCGTCAGCTGCGATTTCAAATAATATGGTTGAATCTCTTTCATTAAGAAGGTGAAATTAGAGCAGTGTCTTGACGGAGGAGACAAAACTAAGTAATACCTCAGGGCAAGAATTCAAGGCATAAAACAAAACCAAGGCAGAGGCATTACAAAAGGAGAGTGCTCAGTGTGTTCAAGAGTATCGAAGGGATCGTGCGGCTGACTGGAAGGGAGTGAAGGGACACAGAGGGAACAGGTGCATACTGCATCCCCAGTGGATTCCTGTCCTAGCTAGAGAACTCCAAGCTTAGGGAACCTGAATTTTGTTACAATAAACTGCAAGCAAACTCTCCTGGCCTTTTCCCCAGAGGGAGACATTATTCTGTCACACTGGAGGGTAAACAAATCTGACTTCTCCAAAGTGAGACACTGCTGTATTTCTGTCTTCCCTAGCTACTTGCTATCTAAGCATTTTTGAAAATGTGGTCTGGAACAAAACAAAGCTAGTTGGTGGCTTTGCCTTGAAGATGTGCAGAAAACCAAGATCCCCTAGGACAGCTGTTTTCCAATGGCAAATACCAAATAACAAGGCTGTTTTAAGAATTTTGAATTTTACTCTGAGTGAAACAAGGAACCACAGCAAAGGAGTGGCATGAGCAGACTGAGAATATTTCCCTGGCTGTGATGATGACAGTAGGGCAAAAAAGCAGGGAGACAGGAGGCTGAGGTGGCAATCTAGACAAGAAGCGACGATGCTTCAGACCAGTGTGGTGTCCGGATTTTGGTCCTGAACAGCTAGAAGGGTGGAGTTGCACCAACTGAGATGAGAAAAGTGCCTGGCTAAGCAGGTGTAGGAGGAATAGTCAAAAGTCACTTTTGGACATAATGAGTTTAAGATCATTATTAGATATTGATGTTGTGGGGCAGTTGGATAAATGACTAGAATATGGGTGAGAGAGTTGAAATTAAAAAGTTGGTAGTTCTCAGCCTAAGACGTTGAGAGCTGTGTGACTGGAGGCTTACAAGGTGACTCTAGGAAGTGCCAGTGATATTTCATTAATAATTATGATTTGAGTTTAATTATATGTTCTCTTCACCATGAAAGCTGAATTGCATTTGTTAGAATTCAGGTTAGGTAAAACCTAGATGAGTAACACTAAGCACAAACTTAAAAATGAGGACTTTTGATAGAACAATTAGGGCCTTTTTTTTTTGAAGACTCCCATATATCTAAAAAAGGCAGAGTATCATTTGAGCTTGGGGGGGGTGGAGGAACCAAACATTTAAAAAATCTCAAATTTTAATTAAGGAAATCCTACATGTTATACAAGAAGCAGCTGCAAGACAGAAGATTTGTGTACATTTTTAGCTCCACTTTGAAAGCTTCAGATTGTCTTTGGAGCAGAATGGAGCAAACTGTCACAAATCTTGTTTTCTGAGAAACCAGTTATATCAACATTACGACATACTACCATAGCCAGCATGCCAAAAATAACATGAAAAGGAATGACTACAAATCTATACAGGATTAAGCTAGTAATTATTGCGTTTGTGATCATTTCCAATTTCAAGCGCTTATTCTAGCCCTGAAAATTTCCATATTATTTTTCTCTTTTTCTTCACTTACTAGAGATCTATGTTAATAAATTATAATGGTTTTAAGCAGAGCACTTCTTCTTAAACAGAAAAATTAAAAGCAAAGTCATTTTAATAATATGGAGACTATATTTTTCTGTAGGTTTATTTAAAGTCCTAGGATACCAATTATTGCCTGATCTGTCTTCCATCACCAAGTAAATCAATCTTAATTTGGCAAAACATCTGTTTGGCAAACTGGCTGAACATGGGGACAAAGGAAGCAGTAACGAGCCAATGTAGCAGTGGAGCTAAACTGCCTTTCATTTGCACATAAAATGGCTCCTCTGAAAAAGAAAATCCTTTCTGCAAAAAAAATTAAAAATGACTTCAGTATAATTATTCAACAGATCCTTCTTTATGCTTGCCTAGCTTCTTCTCCTGTTCTATATTCCTTTATAATTTCAGCATATCTGAGAACATGTAAATATTTATGATGTTTCTTAACCTACTGGGAAATGTGTGTATGCTGACATTTCAGACTCCGGGGATTTTAACTCTCACCTGAGATTTATACATAACTGTCAGCCAGGATGTACAAGAACACATTCCCCTGCCATCCTTACTCAGCCAGGTCATCTAAGGCACAGTGACTATGAGATGACCGGTGGTCAGAACGAGGAATGGCTCTTTTACAATAGTTGCATGGTGTTCCTGTCAGTGAACGGTGGCTGCGGACCTATGTTTAGAAATATCTGAGGAGGTTCAGCTCATTTGTGGCACAAAGATGGGTTCATTCCTTTTTAGGACTAGACCATGGTACTCACCCACTGCGTTAGGCAGGAGTTAGACATTAGCAGGCTTACAGCAGGTGCCTAATGGGAGATGGAACAAAAAGAGTGGTGTTTTCTGTTTCCTTTGTTCTTTTAATCATTAGCTATATGTAGCATCTAATGCTATAGTTTCAAACTACAGCCAAGGAGAACACAGCCAGCTGGGGCATGCAGATGAACTTCAGGGACCATACATGTCTAGACATTAGAGGAACTGAAAAAGGCCTCAAGATTTCAAAAACTTCAGTGGACGCATTCCACCTAGGGAGTAAACAGGAGCCTTCTTCCCTCTAAAACTGGTCACAACAGTGACCTCAGAGAAAGAAAATGCTATCCCTTACTTGTGCAAATGTAGGCTGAGCCTTAATTTGGGGCAGCCAGCTACCTTCTTGGTGCTTGCCTGCCTTCACTCTCACTGGTGTGTCCTATCAATTGCTCTGAAAAATCTCTTCATGATAATAAATTCTGTCTATACTCTATAGAACCACCTACTATGTTCTGAATCTTTCATCAAAGACACAAGAACACAGGGATGTCCTTTCCTCATTTCCTTGCTGTGTTAGGACCTAGCTTCCCAATAATAATTAGCAACTAGTGTGTATGGTGTACTGGTCTACAGTGTGGTTTAGTGTAGTGGTTCTGAGCTTTCCACATCTTAAATTTTACAAATATTTCTGGGGGCTGAGTGTACATTTGGGGAGAATGCACCAAAGTCATATTTAAATTACTGCTGTCTAAGCAGAAAGTGAAGCGGCCCAGGAAAAGGCAGCTTCACATGGTACACTTGCTGTATGCTCTCCTGATGTTTCCAGAGGAGCTCTGTGTCCTCAGGCTTAGTTTACAAAAACAATAAAAATAGTGAATGTCCGCTATTTGTTTTTATTTTTAAAGAGAAAAAACTAAACAGAATTTCAAAACAAGCTAATAGGAGATTAACAATGGTAAATAACATTGCATGTTATTATCTTCAAATAATCGCTCAGATTACAGTATACAGGCGTGAAAAATTGATCACACAATATTGTAAACCCAAATATTGAGTTTAGTCATCCAAGTATTGTAATCCTCTTTTTAGTTTTCCTCACAATCCAAAGTTATATTTGTAATCCCACTGAGACGTCATTGGAATTCCAGCAAGTTAATTCCAATCTACCACCACCAATGCAACCCACGTCGAGAGTAAAAACACAAGACATATTCCAAGTTAAGGACAGCCAAGAGGTCCTAAATCTGATCCCCATGAGGACATGCGGATAAAGGCCATGATCCTAGGCCTCTCTCAGAATTTATTATCTTGTGAAGAAGGGGGGTGGCTCAGGGATGAGTGACAGTGAGGATGGCGGGAACTACATAACTTGAGCTGGCTGGCCAGGTGCAAGATTGGCATCTCTGTAAATTGCAGAGATAAAGATATGTAGAAGGACAATTTACATAATCCAATTAAGGTAGCAGTGGAATTGTTTGGGGGGGGGGCTATCGCTTTGGTTTTTGATATGCAAACTGTTGTGCCCTAGGGAGTCACAGCCTCTTACCTTGAGGCTCTACCCAGTTGAAATTCCCGGAGCTCATGGCTCTAACATCTCGAGTGCTCATATCCTGTGCTTATCTGTATTGTGCGGAGAACACTATTCGAGGAAACAGGACTGTCTGTTGGCTACAGCGATTTCCATTTCGTGTTAGCACCTGGCTAGCCTTATTTGCAATGCTTAGCACCAACTGAAAAGAGAAGGAAATACCCTGGCCAGCTTTTTACATATCAGTAGAAATGAGTCTCCAAATAATCAGTCACAGTAATTGTCTTGGATTCAAAGGGAGTCACTGGAATTGTCTCCCACAACACAGCACAAACTTTGTTTCAATGAACCAATAGAAATTAGTAATGTAATACCTTAGCTATCATATCTATACATACATTTTTCTTTTCCCTTCCTTTCCTCCTTTCCCCTATCCCAGTTGTTAATTTTCTTTTGAATTGGAACCTCTAGTCCTAGTTTTTTGAGGAATCTCCACACTGATTTCCAGTGGTTTTACCAGTCTACATTCCCACCTAGAGTGAAGGGTTCCTTTTTCCCCATAGCCCTGCCAGCAATTTGTTTTTTCCTCTTTAAAATAAGACAATTAGAGAGAGGGAGAGGGAGGGGGAGGGGAAAACATAAGGGGAGGAGGAGGGAGAGAAAGAGATTGAAATTGATTTATGCTGTTGGAGAATAAGCTGCACTGAAACTTTTTGAGAACTTAAAATGATCCTTTGGGCTCTGTGTGAGGCAGAAAAGAGGAGGGCAATTTTCCTAGCAGCCACCTCACATGTGATTTAAACTGTTTTTAAAAGTTAAAAATCTCTCAGAAGGTGAAAGTACATGTTATCAAATACAATGGATGACAACCCTCCTCCCAGGAATATGGGTACAAAGTCTGAGACAGATCCTCTATTAGAGAGTCTCAAAGTATGTGATTTCAGAATGCCACATATCATTGTGATGTTTCCCTGCTTATTTTTATGCTGAGGGTGAGTGTTTTAGTGGTTATCCTACCTCAGTTCAAATAATACATAAATTGTGCACAGGGCTGGGGATTTAGCTCAGCGGCATAAGCACCTGCCTTGCAAACACGCAGTCGTGAGTTTGATCCCCAGTACCAAAAAAATAAAAATAAAAATAAATAAATTGTGCACAAAGAAAAAACAACTTTTTAATTCATGGCATCCATAGGAATTTGAAGCCACGTTTGGATTTGAAATAATAAGGCATGTTGCAGGAAGGAGTACAGGTTATAGTCCTTGGGACAGAGAAAAGTGTATTCTGTGCACAGAAAGGAACGTGAACCAGGTATCTGGTAACCAGAAAGGCTCAATGTCTCGTACTTTCCCTCAGACATGTGTCACACCTCCATGTCCAGGTAAAGTCAGACAAAACTGTGATTTACGAAACACGTGTTTTTAAGACACACATCATGCACCTGGTTCCCTTCCTCCTCATTCCAGACAGGTGGATGCTATGGCAGTCCAGGACCTGGATGAGGATAATCTGGAGTTGAATAGAGATAGGGCATAACAGACAAATAGGCCTCTGTTTACTGTGACCTAGCAGAAGTTCACCTGCCAAAGACATACCACAAATGTACCAAACGAGAGGTGAAGAAATGTTCTCTAGGTCTCAAAAAAGTACTGAGATACTTCTGGGACTTTCCATTTTCTTGCACCCTGACTCCACAAGATACTCTTCAGTTATTTGGCAAATGCCCCTAAGTCTTTGTTGTTTAAAAAAGTTCAACCTGAGTATCTTCAACCCCTCAAAATTGTAACTAATATACACACAGATCTATCAAGCTCTCTATACCAAAGAAGAGGAAAAGATGAGGAGGAAAGAAGAGGACCTGGGCCCCATGGGGATGTGTCAAAGGCTGTGTTCACCACACCCACTTCCTCTTCTTCCTACACCCACAGCGAGACCCAGACTGCCTTTCTCTTCCTCTTCTATCACTGTGAATCCAATGACTGAATTCTAGCCAAGGGAACTGGTTTGTGGATTGGAAACCACAAGCCAGTGGTTTAGATTAGCCCACTGTGGTTTTTGCATACTTTCTCTTTCCATTACCCTTAGAGCTGAATGATATAGGAGAACTGCCTCCATTTTACGGAAGGGCCTGGCAAAGCAGAGAGAGGGTAAGTGATGACATGGCTATGATCCAGCCCATTCTAGCCTAAAACACAGATGTCTTGATTCCCAGAGACTAGTATGTACTTGGTATACTGAATGGTGAAGATTCCGCCAACTGGACATACTGGTAGCTAATTTAAATAGATTATAAAACGATGAATGAGAAGGCACTACCTCCCTTGAGACAAATGTACAATCGCATTTCTCTCTTCCTGCTCAAAGGTCAGCCAAAGAGCACAAAGAAGACCTTTTGTAATTCTTGCTAAGTTGAAGCAGAAAGTCTTAGCAATACACAAGTTTATATCACATGACAAAAACTAGCAAAACAGATGTTGCACACAGCTTTTGCATGATTTCATCAAGTATCATTTATTTAAATAAAAATCCAATTAAGAGTTGTAGGTAAACTGTAGACATATGAAAATATAGAAACCTGAAAAAATTCTGGCAACTTAAAAATGTATTTAATAATGCAAAGAATTCTGTAATACTAAGGAATGAAATATAAAACATGTTGACTTTAAAACTGGGATGATTTATTTGCACTCAAAATACAATTTCTAATATGACATGTTTTCAAAAACATATAAACAATAAAAATAGGCTACAGAAATTGCTATATTCATCTTGAAAATTTAGATCTTCTATCAGCATGAACTTACAAATCATAAATGATAACATTAACAGAAAGTAAGCAACAAATGTTCATTGGAAACACAATTTTTATATTAAAAACATCAGAAGTTCACAGCTTTCTTCTTTCTTCTTGATTTGTAATGATAAGATGCTTTTATACCTACCGTCTATTTCACTGTCTGGTACCATAACCAGTGCCTAGTTGATAGGCAGATGGATGTTACTAACACATTCATTTTACACAGAACTCACACATCTTCAATTTCTAAAAATATTTTTGCTCTGTAAAACTGTGACCACTGAGAATGAGAAAAATAAGAGACTAATCTCAAATGTAGTGAGGAAAAAGATAAGATACTGACAAATTTTATTAACAGAACATTGAACCATGAAGTACATACAGGGGGCCCTGACAACACAATAGGAAACTTCAAACTCAGAAAATACAGTGGCCTCCAACTTAATTTTGTTTCATCCAAACTAAAGTAAAAACAAATGTTATCAAACAATTTCAAAATCCTCCTACATGTCATGTTAACATTGGGGGCTTTTGGGTGACCGCATCACAATACAGGGTTATTCTCTGCTTTTGAGACAAAGCAAAATTTTCTAAGTGCGTACTTACAAAATAAATTTGCTTTGGAAATAAATTTCAGTAATAAAATAATAATTTTCACTTATTAAGTATATAGATTTGCCTTTATATACAATTTAGCAACTTGCATCAAAACGTAACTGTTCTATGAATATTTTAAAATAGGTTTTAAAACTTTAATATATAAATGAGTCAGTTGGTGTTCGGGTGTTTATACTACCAGTCAACAAGGGGAAAAATTAAAAATGAACTAATTACAGAATTTATACAATACGAGAATGCAACATGTTGTTGAGAATTTAATCATTTTTCTGGACAGCACATATCAGCAAAATACATGTGTTCACCTTCTGCAAATCTTAGTTAAACAGAACCAACAGTGCTGATTTCTTAAGCCATTAAATATAAACAAAACCTAAGATTTAAAATGTTTACCATAATCTCTCTTTATATGTAAATTTTTTAAAAAGAAAATACATATTATTCTATAGAAAGCAACTATTTGCCATGAAGAATAAATCATTTCAGGATAAAAAAAAGTAACATAGAAAATTATTTTAAAGTCACTTACTTTACTATCTTCCAAACTTACTTGGACCACTTTGCTCCATTAAAAATATGAAAAAATTAAAATATATACCAGCCAAGGCAGAAACTACCATACCTTAAAATTTCAAAATAATAGTTTCTTTTAAAATGAAATAATAATTTTCTTTAATATGTCCATTTATTCAATTTCTCTGGCTATCAGTTCTGTTATACCAAGACCAACTTCTTTCTTTCCCCAAATGGTACCCAAAAGACTATCAATAATTAAAACTACTTTGCTAGAAAATGTTAAGTACCAATAAAACAAAAGCTCACAGTGGGATATGCCAGAAACCCATAAATCCATCATTTAAATTATGTGTTTCTAAGAACCCCTGGAGTAGCACACAACATGTATTATATGTTAATATTAAATCACTTTACATAATAAAGTTTGATATTGGTGTACCTTGATTTTTCCCACTAAATATGTAATCTTTGGGCATTCTTTTCAGTGTAATATAGCTGTGATTTTTATATGCAAAGTCATTACATGGCTACTAGGCTGAACACTCATCATGGGTAAACAGCAAACAGGAGGGAACGATGCCTGAACTTCTTCAGAAGCTGGATTCACATACCCTTCTAGGTGGTTTCAGTGATGGCAAACCTTTTAGAGCTTTCAATGATAACAAACAGTCAGCTGTGGCACACATGCCATGCACAGGCTCACAACCAGTAGTTTAGGCCAAGACCTGCTTAGCAATCTCAACATGCTGACTAGTTATTACCTCTTTCTGTACTGAGGAAGTTTTATAAACAGACAGAAATTCCTTCTTAAGAAGTTCTAATTGTTAAGACCACACAGAACTGTTCAACACACAAGATATTTTCCCTGATGAAAAAGTCTAATATTCTCTTTTCATTACATTTCAAGCTTAAGTAAATCTAACACTGGAAATACAGAAGACAAAACTTCCAACAAGGGAAGCAGGAATAGGGTTTACAACAAGCAATGTAATACTTCAAAAAGAAAAAGTTCATTGGACTGGAGAAGGGAGAACAAGCCGGAGAAAAGCCTGCATTCCTGAAAGAATAGTATAAAACAGAGTCTATTTAATACTAGTAAGTTATCTTGTATATATCTATAAATGGATAAGCAGATGTATCTAATCAAGATATGTCTAGAAAGATTAAAGTACAGTATGTCTCAATTATATTCATGCATATCACTTAGGTATCACACATTTTAAAATATTAATAAGCAGCAAGAAGCATAAAATATGTATTCGAATAAATCATCTGCCACATTCTCTAAGTAGATAACTTGTGTCTAAAAACCATTAAACAGTGATATAGGGCTAACTGAATGATTTGATGTTGAAACATTGATAAAAAGGCTTTACTAACTTTTCAGAATGTTATTTTAAAGTTTTAATTTTAATCAATGGACTCTAACAGTTCAAAGGTGAATCACTCTTCAATAATCCTAATAGTTGTAGTTTGTGAAAAAGCAAGCAATGTCTAGAAAACCAGATTAAATAGCAACCATCAAAGTAAGGACTTTTAGTGTGACACACAAGGAGTGTAGTGCAGGAGGACAGTAAGAGCAATGTTTAAACGTGCCAGTGAGGGTCTGGGGATTTAGCTCAGCTGCACAAGCGCTTGCCTGGCAAGTGCAAGGTGCTAAGTTCAATCCCCTGTACCCCATCCAAAAAAAAGAAAAAAAAAAAAGAAACATGCCAGTGAGCTCAATCATCTGAATAAATATGATGGCATGAAAATTTAAGGGCACTTAAACAGAAAAGGTAAACTTTACATACAGATATTAGAAACTCAACTGAGGTTACAAATGTGGTCACCAGGTGGTCACAGCAGACAGCAGGCCACACCAGAACAGCAGCATGCAGGATTCTGGAGGCCTTGCAGCACATACAAGGGAAGGCTCCCTTGACACTCGTCACCTCATGTTCCCTAACCATTCTAAGGCCACATGGTTACTGCACTGAACAAAACAGGTCGGAAAGAGAACCAATACTATTTAGAAGCTTAAAAAGACTAAGATCCACACCAGGCCCAATGGACAACAAAATTATTTTAACTAAATGTATTTGAATTTAAGATTTATAAACAGTACCACCAGGAAAAAAAAAAAACAAATAACAAAAAATAAATCAATGGAGAATTAATCGCAGTGATGTAAGAATGTTTTAACTGTCACGAAGACCAGGTGCTAATTATTTTTATTGTCCAAGGTGGAAGTACCATGCTATTCACCAAAATCAATACCTTCCCTTTACAGGAACAGATGAGATGTGAAATCATAATCAGTTTCAATAGTACAGACCATTAGTGCCTAACACATGGAACTTCAAAAGAAGAAATGTTCATTTTTGTTTCAAGGGGGCATTTTCTTCTGTCACCGCACTGATTTGAGGCCCTGATCAAAGAATCATAGAGGGATCTCAAATTCAACCAGTCCAAACACAGGCAGAAATGATAGTCACACAGTACTGCTAAGCCCATCCCTTTCCCACAGAGTTGGCTAAATTATTAGATTGTGCCAATGATTAAAACTTTTCCTCGCCATTGATTAACCTGGATTCGCCTCCCTGCAGCTTCTACCCACTCGGCTCATCTCTGTTCCTTGCAATGTTTGCTTGGTTTTCAGTGCTGGGGATCAACTCAGTGCCTCGTCATGCATGTGAGGCAAGTGCTTTACCCTTAAGCTAAACCCCTGGCCCAATCTCTGCTCTCTGAAGGGAGAGATAATCAGTAAAATTATTTTTCCTATAAAACTTGAGCCCTTATACTCACAGACACAAAAAACATAAAAATACATGTCAAGAGCTGATGTAGTGCTGGGTGAGGACCTGTCTCAAAATAAAATTTAAAAAGAGCTGGGGATCAATTGAGTGGTAGAGTACTTGTATAGTATGCTAAAGTTCCTGGGTTCAATCCTCAATACTGGCAAAAAAAAAAAAAAAAGTTGATACATCTTTCTTCTGTTGTCAAGTGAAAACCACCATGCCTACCATTCCTTCCTTATCACCAACCCATGAAGCACAGCCTTTGCTTAAATTTACAAAGTACCAATCAGAACACTGACTCTCCATTTCAAAATAAATTAAGGCTATTATACCAGGAACGGCACAAACTACACTGTCAGACACACTGGCAACCCAACCCATCAGATATGCCCCTAGAAAGATTAGGTAAAACACCGTCACCTCAGTACTCACTCTTCACGAAACAACCTAAATCACAAACCTAAGTCTAAAACTGCAGCAGTAGCTGATTTCACAAGAAACTAGTGCCAGCACAGTCTCTTGAACATAGTAACAAACATAAATATTTATAGCATAAATGCTATTACAGTACTTAGAAATCCCCTGGCCAGATTAGGAATAATAAAAACAAAATAAGGAAAATTTTAGTTGTACAGATGAATTTCTTTTTTTTTTTGATAATGTGGCTAAAATCGAGTCACTATTAGCTTTAAATAGTTTCATTTTATATAAGCACTTTTTTACTATCCAACTTACCGCTTCTCAGAAAAATATGTATATATATGCTTAAGAATATGGATATTTCTGCCTTAAAAAATAAAACTACCAAAGTTCTTCTAAATAATTAATAAACTTTTTCCAAGTTATACACAAAATAATTATTAAACATATTTTCCACTACTGATTACATGTAATGACACTCAATTTATTTCCTCTTCTTTCTGACCCCAAAATTATGTAATCTGTACTAACAGCACATATTGAAATGTCACCACACCATCTGAAGGGGTGGCTCTCTGATTCTACTCGCATTAACATCTTCCGCAGGAAATACTTCCTCAATGTTGGCCAAGAACCAGTACCTTGAAGAAAACAAAGTGACTGTTGGGCACAGGGTCTTGCAGCCAGGCACAGCAGGAACCAAATTCATAATATGGGTTATTGGTAGTGCCAAATACATGAATAAATTTAGATTCTTAAATTTCTACACTTCTTTCATTTAAAGGCAAAAATCATAGATTCAGCCAATAATTTTATGTTCACACTGTAACCTATGCATGAAAACTGTAATTATTACACTGTTACTCATCCTCTGTAGCTACTCAGTTTACTAAAGCTACTATACGTTATTTAACTGAGCCCTCATAAGCACCAAGTATCACCTTGCTACTCTCATTAAGAAAACTGAACCCAAGGTGTCATTTTTTTCACATCATGGAGTTATTAACCAACAGAGATGGGCTCCTGACTCCTAACAGGATCTTGGGGGCTCTATGAAAAGTGAGAGGCCTCCAAGACAATGTACTAAACTCATCTTCAAAATAGAAACAGAAATGAGACAAAGCCCAACTCTTCAACTCCTGAACCGTTTTTTCCTCATTCCAGATGCAATTTGGCCCTTAGTGGTGACACACACACATGAAGAGGTGGGAGGAATGGCAGTGACTGAAAACAATGTAACATTCTCAGTGGGAATAGTTTGGATTAAACATTCAACATTGTCTGTTGAAAATAAATACCTAATGTACATACCTATAGTTACATAACTATAAGAGACCTTGAAAGTCACCTGTTCTTTTCCCATTTCACAGATGAAGAAAATACAGTGAAGGAGGAGAAGGGACTTCCTAAACGTCACCCCATTAACTATTCATTGGTAGTAGAGCTAGAACGTACAGAGCCAAAGCTTTTTCCTGCTCCATCCTGATTCCATGTCCCAAATAAAGGATACTCCAAATATTATAAGGAACCATCACAATGCTAAGAGGTTAGAAAATGAGATCTCACCAACTCTGTAAGTATAAAACTGTTGATATTTTACATAGCATTTAAAGCAGGAAACTTATTTGGCTTACTATAAGAAAAATAATCAATGTATATATTTTAGTTAAGGAAAATCTCTAAATTATGACTTTTCTTCTCTTTAGAGCAAAGGTTTTTTTTTTTGTTTGTTTTTGTTTTTGTTTTGATATGAGGGATCCAACTAATGACCTTGTGCTTGCTAGGCAAGCACTTGTGCCACTGAGCTAAATCCCCAAGCCCTAACTTTTCTTCTCTTTAGATATACAGAGTTTTTAAGAAAATTTTGCTGTTATAATAGACTCAAGTACATTCAAAAAATAAGTCTCTCAAAAGTGTCAAAATTTTTTAACAGGAACAGTAAAAACTCAATCATTTAGTATTTCATCATCTTTAACAAATACAGGTCACTTTAACCTGTGAAATACATTACTCTTATCCAGTTCACACCTTCTGCTGTCTTTTTCAGTCTTGAAGAGTTCACTGTTAAATTACTCTGAATGTGGTGTTTTTTCCCTTCTGAGATTTAAGCAATAGGCAACAAAATCGCTCTGAAATTTAACTGAGCAGCAAATATAAAAATGGCTAAACCTAAGCCATTCGCTACCTAAACAATATTAATTTCCACATAAAAAAATAAATAATCTAATTAGACTCGACTGTACCTGTGGGTCTTTTAAAAGACTTCTTCTTCACTCCCCAATTAAAAATTAATGTGAAATTCATTTTGGAGAGGCAAATACAAGAATTTTCTAGACATTACTGAATGTCATTCCATAAGAAAAAAAATTCATACAGAATAAAAATAAACTAATCAGATGGCAGAAAATTTTGACAATTAAAACTAGTTTCGTGTCTCTTATTCATAAGATCATTTTTCCACTTTAATACGAGGACTAATCTATGGTAGATGCCAGTGCTAACTGAGGGAAATTCCATTCTTCATGTTTTGATCAATCTGAGGAGGGTTTTTTCCAAAGGTGAAGAGCTGCCTGAATTCTGAAGTGTAGTCTGGACTCCAAGGAGTAATCTTTGTAGTTGTTTCTGAAAACAATAACAATAAAATTGAACAGTTGAGATTTCTTTTTTTCCCAGGACATCACCATATATATACAAATATATATATATATAATTTTAGTAAGTCTTTCTTGGCTGTAGTGTGCCCCTGAAGCTTCTGTCATATTACTATGTTTTATACAGAGCAAACATTTTGGTGGGGGGTCTTTTAGAGATAGGGTCTCCCTATGCAGTTCAGTCTGGCCTTGAGCTCATTTTGTAGTGCAGGCTTGTCTCAAACTCACAATGATCCTCCTGCCTCAGCCTGCCAAGTGCCAGGATTACAGGCATGTGCCACCAAGCCTGGTTTATACAGCAAACACTCTAAACGCCTTCCGAAAGGTATAATGTCTTTTCTCACCTCACTTTGTTGAAGTCATCACACTTTTCTTACTGCTAAATTCATCAGCCCCTTCTACTGTTCTTATGCTGCTTGAACTCCCAGTAGCTGCCACAGTGACTCATCTTCTTACCTTTTTCAAACACTTGATTTCCCCAGATGTCTCCTTAACTCCACTAATCTTATTAGTATGACTTTAATCTTGGTTTTATTGATTACTCCCTAAAACGATGGCATATCCCAGGTACTATGCTAGACCTCCATCTCTTGCTCTGTAACTTTCCCCAAATGACCTCATCAAGTATGATGGCCTTAAATATCATTATCTCTGTGCTGGCAACTTTGGAATTTCTACATTGTTTTCATCCTGCTACTAAATTCCATGACTGTGTATCTGTCAACTCACCATCTTGACCTGAGTACCTAAGAGCCATCTCAAAGTATCACTGTGCAAAGAGAAGTGTGCTTCTTTCTCTCCCTAACCTATTCTTCTAAAATACTTCCCAACTGAGTAAAAATACCATTGTCAATCTATGGCTCAAAGCCACAAACTAGAGGTTCCATAGCTCTATTTCTGCTAGGAATGCTCTCTTCCCAGCTTTGTGGTGACTTCTGATGATTATCTTGAAGCTAGTTTTAAATAAAATGTGAGATCCGGCCACGGCCATGGTGGAACCCAGGAGCCTGCACAAAGAAGCAATTCGCCCGCCCTCTTGCTAAGTGCCTTCCTCCAGTAGTGTCTCTTGAGCCTACCGGTGCATGGGCTTGGAATCGAACATCCCAACCCCCCAACCCCCGCCCCCCCTTAGCAACTGGAGACAGGTCTGAGCATCTCTTGGCAGGATGACTGTGTGCAACATAGCAAATGTGGGGTGGGGGAGCCCTCTTCTATCTTCTCTTTGAAAGCAAGTGTTATTTTCAGTTTTGTTTCATTATGATTGCTTTACTCCATTAAATATTCTTTCAATTGATTTTATAATATTCTGCCTTTGATTTGATTTTGCTATACTTAATTGACTAGACAACTATTGTGAAAACAATGAGATATACTATGGTATCTATTACTGTTATCCCGGTAACCTGCTGTGAAGTTCTGTACCAAAGTCACTGCACTGTCTCAATTGGCTTTGTTCTGTCTTGTTCTGTTGTATTTCTACTACCTTCAAAATAAAAATAAATAAATAAATATGCAATTATCAATTACAGTATCTTCTCCTCAAGGCAATCTTCCAGAACCAATCCAGTCTAAAGTAACGTTCAGGTACCCTTCTATGAAGAGTATAAATTTCAATAAAACACATAGTACTGCTGTTTTTCTACTTGATTGTTTAGTTATTATCTCCTTCCAGCTTAGACAGCAGAAATGTTGACTATTCACTTTACAGGTGCCTCTCTAACAGCCTTTAGAATCTATTAAGATGTTTAGTGAATATTTGCTGAATTTGAAGACATGAACAATTAAGCTATTTATAACCTAGAATTATTATGGTGTTCTTTCTCCACTGCATGAAGTGCTTAAAGCAAATAGAGCATAGAGTTTTTACCTCACCCAAGTGGGTCATGATCACAAGTCTAAGAGCCACTGTCTACCAGAAATGACAAAAGCCCTTCAAATCTGCCATAGTCAAGAGAAAGAAGAGTCAATGAAAGATCAAAGAGCTTCATGTGACCAATGGTTCTTCAAGGAAACATAAGACATGACTGATATAACCATATCACTAAATTATAAGCCAATGGCCAAATCTCAATATGTCCATTCACTAACATATTATCTTCCATGGCTAGTTTTTATAACTGAGTAGTTACAATGTAGACCTTATACTACAAAGCCAAAACTACTGTTTGGCCATTTATGGTACAAGTTTGTCAGTTCCTGATACAGAAGAGATTAAATTAGAAATCACTCAGATGCCTGTAATAATATCCATAAATATTCACAGGTGAGGCATTAAGAGTTGAAAACAGTACAATTAGAGCAAAACCCATGAGCATAAACAACATGTAAATTAGAAAAGGTAATTAATTTTGCATTGACTTACTAATTTTTAAGTGTTAAATATCACTGTATTTATAATGATACTGATATTCTTGACTCTACAACAATCAAGGAAAGACTCCCTTCATCATTTACCTTGCAGTTTCTAGGACCTTTATGGCTTTGTCAATTTCCCCTTGGTTTTTATACAAAAATGCCAGCTCAAACAGAGTGAACGGAACTAGGTAGTGGTCATACTTCAGCAGCTTTTCACTGAAAGAACAAATAGAAATCAATTAAATCTTAACAGAACAAAACCGTACTGTTTTTCCAAAACTTATTTTTCATTCCTGAGAAAACAAACATAGCTTTAAGCCTATAACCAGAGAAAAGCCACTGTTATAGAGTTATGAAACTTAACAAACTACAGCAATAAACAGTGTGCTTTTTTTTTGAGACAAGGTCTCACTATGTAGTTCAGAGTGGTCTTGAACTCACTATGGTGCCCAGGCTGGCCTTGAACTCGTGGCAATCCTCCTGCCTCAGACTCACGCAGGCTAAGATTACAGGCATGCACCACCATACCCAGCAACAGTATGCCTTTAATATATTAATCATTATTCCTTAATCTAAATCTGGCACAGATGACTGTTTACTGAACAGATGCAGACCTTTAAAGAATAACCCTCAAAATGATGAGATTATCTTTGTGAACATGAGGAGTATGTTCAATCCATTTATAAGCAAAACTGCTGCATTTTTCTAAAGTTCAATTCCCTTTGTATTTTAAAGTCTTACACTGCCTGAAAAGATCATAATGGTTCTGTTTTCAACATCATTATGAAATCTCAGCTAAAAAACATCTAGAGACTCTGGAAAAAATATGAGTAACACCCTTTTCAAATAGACTTTAACTCAGGAGAATATAAGAAAATCCCTCAGGTGCCAAAAATTGAGCTATAACTAAAATAAACCAGAATTCTACGAATGCAGGATAATGCTGAATGAGTACTGGGATTACTTCCATTTGAATCATGCAGAGCTCTGTGTCCTAATGTCTATGTAAGAGATGAGGCGTTGGGCAGGTGCCTCAAATTTAGTCCTCTATTTAAAAGTTCGGATACTGGAAGACCTACACTAGCTACTCCAGACAACAGGACAGTGGTCTCTGGCCTGTATTTTTAATGAGAGAAAGAAAAAAACACATTCCTTGGGAAAGCAATAGCCAATAGGTCTATATTAACATGAATTTTCAATTCAAATTTACATTACCCAAATGACCCAAGAGCCAGTAAACAATGAAATTAATATGAAAGTGGTCCTGGGACAAAAGTCTTTAGGACATTTGAGAGAAATAAAAGTTACTTTTTAGAGAGACTCTTCCTCAATATTGCCTGATAATAATCTGAAGATAGAACCTTGCTGAGGGTGAGTTCACAATCCAAAATTGTAGAACACATAAACATATAATTCACTGATTCAATAAACATAATGAATAGCACAAATGGGACATGATTTTGACCATCCTTTTGATCCTTGTAAAGACACCAATAAAATAGAATAGCACACATACTTTTTGAACATGTCTACTAAATACAGTCTCCCACTTATTTGGGAAAAAGATACTGCCTCTTTTTTCTTCGTATACAAAGTATCGGTACTCCCAGATTCCCATAAATACTGTCAGAAGAAGAGGATCAGGTGGCCATGGAAGGAATATGATGATGACCACAGTCTACGGCTGTAGTCTTTTTAGCTTGCACAGTGTTTTCAAAAAATGTGCACCAATATTTACAAATCTGAAGATTCTACATAAAATCCAACTTTCAGGCTTTTCATGTAAAGACTATTTCAAGCTTTCTGAGAAAGCTTTCTTGAAAGTAAGAACTACTGTCACTGGGCTCACATTATAATGAGCAATTATCAATTAGACCCAAGGAGGGGCTGCACTTTTTAAAGAACACGCAATCTCCCTAATCTACAGTGCCTGCCAAACTCTCTTCCCAGATCGCTCAGCCCTTCTCTTTCCTTAGGACTACTTCTCTGGCCTTAAGATATTTGCGTTTGTTACAAAGAGAAAAAGGCCAAGCATTTGGCCGTCACTTGATTCATCTCTATAATTAGTAAAGGAGTATGATTTCATCACTGCTATTGGGTGAAAAAAAGTTATATGTAGAAGAATGCCTTTTGCCAAGAAAGAAGCAGTTTCTTGTCATGTTTACTCAAATCTGAACCCTAGGACCCAACAGTCTCTGCACACAGTGGGTACTCAGATATCTGTTGAATATTTGACTGGAATTAAAAAAAAACCCTAAGTGCATGAATTAATAGAGTACCACAGGCTGATATATCACTGCCTCTTTGAATAGACACCCATCAGCCAGGCCACAAATATAGTTTTTGTGGGTCATCTTGAAACACTAAGGACTGTAGAAATGCATAACCCATGTTTCATTTAGACGATACTTTTGTTCATGAAGAATAAAGAAAGCACTGCTGGATTCTCTCCTTGGTAACACCAAGTAAAAGTTCAATAGCTAAAAGCATTTTGTATCACCTTCTCATAACAATTCCCTGGAATTGCACTCGGCCTGATTTCGATTGATTGTTCTTACCTTTCCACAACATGATTGAAACACAGTTCAGCTTGCAAGGGCCGCTGTAAGTTCTTGAGGCAGCATCCTTTAAGTAACTTCACTATGCACTCGTCATCCACAGAATAATCAGGACAGCCTTAAAACAAACAAGAACACAAAATGGAAAAAAGTTTATCCTTTTCCTTTTTTTACTCCAGTACCGAGGATTGAGTCCAGGACCTCATACTAGCATGCTAGGTAAATGCTCTACCACTGAGCTAGCTACACCCCTAGCCCAAAATTACTTTAAAAATCCTTATTAAGATGAAAATTAACAGCTATTCATTTCAGGGGGATCATTTAAAAAAAGGAAAATATTTTTAGCATTTGTTATGCCTAAATAAAAAGAACGTTGAATTTACCATATTAGTATTCCACTGTATCAAGGAATCCACTTAAAATTTTTTTTCAGGTGATCACATTCTGAGTTTTTTAACCATAGGTATAACAACAGGGATTCTGAGCTCTAAATAAAGAGTTTTATTAATTCTATAAAAGGTAAAGCCAAGAGGAACAAGAAGGCTGCCTCCTCCTGTTGTTCTGGCTTCTAACTGTGTTGGCTTTAATGCAGGAGAGAATAACACTTCCATATGGAGAAGCAGATGGCCTTACTCCCATTAAAAATTCAGGAAGTAGAACACCCTCTCCAGATCGTTATGTTTACAGCTTATCAATTCTCCCAGGTTATGTTCTTTTGGGGAGAATTATGTCATAAAATTAGACAAAACACTTCTGAAATACATGAAAGGCATGTAAAACCCTCACAAACTTCTAAATGCATGTGGGTACTAAAGTAAAAGATATTCTTTAAGCATTTTTTCTTTTTAAAAATGACTCTGGGCCTTCTACAGTTCCAAGTCAAATACCATGTGTGACATCTGACAAAGGTGGGCACTCCATATTTACCACTTTGGAGGGTTTTTTTTCTCTCTCTCTTGTTTTCAAGTTATATATAATAAAGAAGTCATTCCAAGATAGAAAGCTAATTCACACATTTCAGGCCAAGACAACAGAGGAAGGGGCAGCAAAGGGAACTAACTGAGGCCCTTGGGAGTCCCTCAGATTGAAACTCTCCTGCTTTAGTACAAATCCCAAAAATCACCAGTGACACATATTGCTATTTTAGTTGGTAAACTGCTTTTCTCCGGGAATTTAACAATGTCACTTAGCTAACTAGAAGTGGGTCAGTTTACTTCTATATGATAAAAACAGCTGAGATGAACCTCTAACAAATTCTGACAGGTCATTTTTTAAGAAAAATCAAATACCAACACCACATACTGTTCCTATGACTTACTGAGGACGCTGCTTAATGCCCCCCCCCCATTTTATCTATATTTCTAATCATGGATGTTTGCTGAAATAAATATTCAAGAAGGAATCTCTTTCAAGGACTAGATCAAAAGCCGTAGGGTCCACACTGGATACTAGTGTTCAGTGTCATTTTTGTGCACTCTATTGTGTTTTATGTAGCATTTTATTGACAGTTTGTGTTATAACAACATTCTATACTGAATGATTTTTGATAAGGAACAGACATAGCACCATGGAAAAGCAAAATATCAGTAAAGTCACATGTAACTTTTATGTAAAACTTGAGTGAGGAATATACCAAATGAGTTTAAAAATTCTACACTCCTCTAAAAATCTTAAAAGAAAAACCATTATTTTCTCAAACCATAATTTGTCAGAGATCATTTTCCCTAAAAATATGAATTCTTTATCATGATTTTTAACCTCATGAAAGAACTCACAGATGAGGATTTCCAGTTTCCAGTTTCCATCAGAAGAAAATTACAAGATAATGTTGCCCACGTATAGCTGTATCACAAAAGATCTGCCAAAGTTAGTAAATTGGTGGACAGACCAAGGAAAAAGGAAGTTTACAGGTCAAACCGATCATGAACTTTTTTAGAAATTTACTGAAATGAACAAAGGCAAAACATGAAAATAGATTTAGAAAGTGAAAAGCCATCAAAGCATTAATACTTTTCCTTTTGTGTAACTTAATTATATTTGCTATATAATTTCACCAAGCAGATTAACTTCAACAAACAGGCAAAGTGGATCTGTTGTATTGGCATCTGGATACTTAAGTTAGATTTCATGTGAAACACCACAGGAATTAATAGCAAATGCTGATACCAGGCATGCTAACAACTACTTTTCTGCCTTTTGTTTCAGTGAAGAGCCTTTATGGCCTGAGCACTGCCAAAGTAGAACAATCCTATCTGCTACCATCTTTAGGCCCACTTTACACCCACCTGCCAAGGTGAGAAGCAAAATCATTCCATTTCTAGTAACGGGAATAGGGAAGAGGTGGAGGCCAATGTAACCTCAAGTTCATAACGTCCCTCCATCTGCCAAGTATGAGTTTGTTTCCCCCAGTTTGAAGGAAAGGAGATTAATTACTAAAAGGTCATAACAGCCAGGTTTGGTGTTAAGTGCTATTTTTAGTATGAGAATGCGATATTATTCACCCTTTATCAACAGATAAATTTTTTGTGCAATGCTTTTTCCACAGTGGGGTAGACTATTTCACTCATTTGGTACTCCTATGACCACAAATCAGTCTTTTTTTTTTAGATTGGTATTTTTAGGATAGCTCATAAGTGGAGGGGAAAGACTGGTCTCAGAATCACACTGTTTTAATTGATTCTCAGCAAGCTGGTCTGAAACCTTGATCTTGGTGGCAGATAAGGCCATAGATTGTTTTCATTTTTTTATATTTCTGCTCCTCTTGATGAGATCTAATGCTAGAATTATTTTAAATGGGAAAAGCAGTGTAAATATCCAACAAAACTCAAAGTGAGTTAAATTATGATACATTATCTCCATGCAGTGCTATGACGCTGCTGAAATGTATAAAGGCCATTTACCAAAACTAAAACATTGATGATGACTTAAATGAAAAAAAGACAGATTAGTATATCTCTAGACACTTTATGTTTGTAACTCTAGATATAAAGCCAGGATGGAAGACACAAAAATTCTAAATTATGCTACAGTAGCAAAAATATAGGTGACTTTTCCCATATATTGTACAATCCTATCTGTACCTAAATTAATTATGTTTTTAAAAAGTAAGTGTAAAGTGTTAAGCATTTCAGCTTGATAAGAAAAACATCAGTACAAAAGACTAAAAGAAGTTCTAATCCCTGGGCCTGAAAGCAGTAATTTAATCCCCTCTGTGGGGGATCATGTTGTGTATATATCTAAGGCTCCTCAAATACCCGTCTTCTTTCAGTTAAGAAAAATGAGTTAACTATTAATGGTTTTCACCCACCATTCTAAATTTCTGTGCCCTTTACTGGGCTCATCACCATAGGCATTTTCATTTTACTTCTTCCTATGGTTTGAACTTCTCAAAAGATAAGACTCATGATCTTGGGATAATATTTAAAGTATTTGAGAAACACAACAAAGGCTATCACTCTGACAGTGCATCACAACATAAAGCCTCTTTAAAAAAAAATAAAAAACAGAAATATCAGAATAAGAAAATAAGTTTAGGTATCATTAGCTCAACTCTGGCCTCATTTCAAAATAATTCCCCAGAGTCTGACGGCTGCAGGACTGAGACCACAAACCCAGACAGGCTGATTTTCCTTCGGTTATGTCAGCTGCCTCATGTAAACCGGAGTAGGACCTCCACCACCACCAAAGGTAACGAGCAAACAAATCATACGGTAAGATCCAAACCTGAACACAAACAGCTCACTACATCTACATGACACTAGCCTGGAGAATCATCAGGAGCGGAAAGAGTAACGGCAAGTTAAAGCCAAAAGGAAACACACATGGCTCCTTGTGCTGCTCTCGCTCTTCAAAGCCTGACATCCTCCCCTCATCTTTCCCGTAAGTTTTCAGACACAATTCACAAACCATACATTCCATTCACCTAAAGGACATAATTTAAAGTGTCTACGTATTTACAGAGTAGTACAACCACACCACAATTAATTTTAGGACATTTTCATCCTCTGCCCAACAAAACACTGTATCCTTCAGCTGCCACACCTCCATCCCAATTCGTCCACCTCTAACCAGCTGCTTTCTAACCTACTTTCTGTCTCTAAGCACTGGCCCATGCTGGATGTGTCGCACAAACAGGACACACAGTGTGTGGTATTCACGAGTGGCCTCTTGCACCCCGCCCGTTTCCAGCACCCATCCACGTCACACAGCGTGTCACCCTCCACCCTGACTGCACCCACTCAGACAGCTGCAGCTGCAGAAATGGAGCAGAGACAAAGATCACTATCTGCTTACTTTTCATACTTACTTTCATTTTGTAAAGCTGCCTCAGCCTTTTCAATGGTTACCAAGAGATTCTCACAAAGGTCTTTTCTTTTTCCCACTACTGAAAAACCATTCCAGACGTACATCATTTCCTAATGAGAAAGAATGAAAAATAATTCAAAGTTATTTGAGTTTACTCAACCTCCTTTATAATCATAAAAACTATACAGGTATGTTTGGCCTCAGTTGCTAGGGATTGCAAGACAATATTTAGAGATCATGTTTCTCAGCTTCATTTGGAGTTCAGTGATTTAATTTCCTCTTGTTTTATATGTATATGCCTTTTGTCTTTTGTACATTTTGTGCCTTTAATGAAAATTAATTTATTCACTTTTAACAAATATCTAAGTACCTACTAGTATCACTATATCTTCTGAAACAGAACACAGATGTTTAAAATGTAAATACAGTGCTGGGGACGTCACTCGATGGTACAACACTTGCCCAGCACGTGCAAGATCTTGAGTTCAATCCCCAGTGCACACGTGCACACATGCAAGCACACACACATACACTTTAAACTGATACTGAGCAAATCCATTTAATATAAATTTTTGTTGTTACTTTTAAGTAAAAGAAAATATTTTTAAATGTCTGCCAGTTGTTTATACAAAATATTTCCAATCATATCACTGGAAATGAACACTGGAATACTTCACTGGGCCCAGGTTCTTTTATACCATTAAAAACATGTGTTGGTCCAGTAATGCAAACCAATATGCAGAGAACACATTCATTTAAAGGCCATATGGCTGAATGACAGCTTCTGAAAATGTAAAGTAATGATTTCTCATTGCAGATTATATTTAATGGACTAACAGATGAGAATTTTTTTTGGACCAAAAGCAAATGTGCTGAAAATATTTTTCTAATGCTCCTGACAGTACAATTCATATTTTAAAGAGTATGCAGTAACCAGGGTAATTAGTACCTTCTTGGAAGTAAATGAATTTTAAACTGAAGTTACTACTTGAAAAGTCTCTTACCAGGGAAGCAGTGGATAAGACAAAGACACAGGCAGGCAGAGTGGCAATAATTTTATTACATGGCACTGAAAGCTAAGATTATAACATGGGACAATTTCTTACTGTTTATTTTACAAAGGAAAATTTTTATTGCTACAAAATAAGAGCTCAATTCAGTAACGTGGAATATTTTGAAATTCATGATGATAATTTTAGTTTTTTATTGATGGACTGTTTTATCAGAAAGAGGCAAGTACATGTCTAAGATGGTAAGAAACACAGGCATGTGGTAAAATTCCCAAGTACCACAAACTCCAGTCATTCTCTTTTTCCCTACAACTTGGAAAAGGAAGTACACTTAAATTATACTTTTCTTAAAACTGTAAATGGCCAAAGCAGGAAACAGTCATGTATACACTGGTATCCAGTACAAGTGCACGCAAAGAACTCAATGGTTTAGAAATTTTTCTGGAAAGTTCTGTGAGATAGAAAAACTTTAACAGTGCAATTTAGCTCGACAAAAATGAAATAGAATGCAACTGAAGCTAACTAGTAAAGCAGCAGCACTGTACTCTCATATTGGTTAGGAGACAGGTGTTCAGTCCTCTCTGATATCTACACAGTGTCCTTTTATCTGTGCTTGGACATGATTGCAGAGCAGTTACACTTCTGCCTTACTCCACCAGAGTCACAGAACAGCCTTGTCTGAGGATAGTGCTCTCTGGAATGTCCATGTTAAGGAGGAAACACCGGGGCCTAGGTGCCAGGGGCAGGCTGGCTCCCATCTGCTACCTGTCAAGCCTGCATTTTCCATTCTCATAGAATGCATAAAAATCTCTGTAAGTCAATAACAAAATAAGAAACAAGAAAACTCAAGAAAGGATATGAACACCTTAAAAATGAAAAAATAAAAATGAATGAACACACAAAAAGATGCTCAACAGCACCTATAAGGGAAATGAAAATTAAAAGAACAGAACATTATAGGTAGTAATTTAAATTGATAGATCTTTTTTGGAGAGCAATCTAGCAATATCTACCTAAATATCCCCTCAACCAAGAATTCTATTTCTAAAAATCTTCTCCAAAGAAGTATGTGTGTATGTATGTATATATATGTATATGTATATGTATGTATGTATATATATATATATATATATATATATATATATAAAGTATATTCATTGTGGTGTGTTTATAACAGTAAAAAATAGGAAAACTTAACACAACCACTGAAAGAGAATGATTAAGTAAACTGGAATATTTTTTTAAAAAGACTGAAGAGGATAGCAGACATTGGCTTTTACTGACTAGCTTTTCTTTACTGACTACCTTCACAAAAACTAAAGCCCCAGAAGACTCCTGGTAATTTGATATAGTTAGTGTTTTTAAAGGAATACCTCATTAAGAAAAATTTCTTGTTGAAATAGTGTTTTTCACAGATGTCTTGCCTAAAGAGGGCTCCAGGTGGACTAGAGCCACTGCCAGCCACTCTGGATCCTGAGTAGTAGAAATACTGAATATCCTATAAGTGTGGAAGACACACTAGATTTCCAAGAGGTAGGACAATGTAGAAGGATGGAAAATATCTTATGAATAAGTTTTTATCAATTACATGTTGAAATAGCAAACCTTTGCATATACTATGTTAAAATATAATCTTAAAATTAATGTGGGGCTTCTGTTACTTTTTAAATATGGCTATTAGAAAAGGTAAAATAATTATTATTATTAATTTGTTACACTAGAGAGACAATATTTACAAATGTGAATTTGATTTATTTCACTTATGAGTATAGTCTCAAGTTGCCTCCATTTACCTATAAAAGCTTTAAGATCACCCTTTTTATAGCTGAGTAATATTCCATTACATAAAAATACCACATCATTTTCATCCATTCTGCAGTTGATGGGCATTTTGGCTGTTTCCAAGATTTAGCTATTACAAATTGTGCTGCTATAAACATGAGTAGATATATCTCTTAGTTCATCAAGAAGAACAGTTTGTGCTATCATTGTTTGATCACTTTTGTATCTGGATTTTGTAATCTCAACAACTAGCTCTGAGATAACAATGTACAATATATTAACTAGTGTTAATTCTCTTCTTTTTTGAAATTCTGTATCATTTCTATCCTTTTTTTCTGTTTTACTTTTTTAAAATAAAAAATTAAAATTCTAAAAAAATAAATAAAAAGAAAATAAAATAAAGGTAAAATTACACCTATGGATTGCATTATAATTCAGTTCAAATTCAGTGATGTCAAAGTCACCTCCCTCTGCCTGAATGTCCTCATCTGTAAACAAGGCAACATTCTGAGTTGTTATGAGAACTAAATGATGTATGTTTTTAACAGCTTTGACCATAATGTCTGTCTACAGCCATACCACCCTGAACGCGCCCGATCTCGTCTGATCTCGGAAGCTAAGCAGGGTCGGGCCTGGTTAGTACTTGGATGGGAGACCATAATGTCTGTTACTAGACAATGGCATTAGCTATACTTTTAATTATTTGTTAATTCATTTGTAAATGTTTACCTCAGAAAACCTATAATAATTTTTGAGCTCATTACCCATGTAATGATATGCTCTCCACTGCTCTAAACTGGCGATTTGTTTCTAGTATGTAAACAGTAAATCAAAGCAGATACCAGGGCTGGCAAGACGAGCTTCACGGGGGCAGGCAAGGAGGGAGAGTAACGCCGAGCTTTCCTCACAGCAAACTTCTCAGTAGGGAGAGATTTACCAGCAATTCTCTGCTTCAAGCCATCCACCTGTCTGTGAGGATTCAAGGACCAACAAAACATCAGTAAACACATTCATTCAGTTGTGGTATGGGGGATTGTGCCCTGTGCCTTTCCACTGAGCTGTATTCCCAACTTCTTTTCATTTTTTCACTCTGAGAAAGAATCTGGCTAAGTTGCTCAGGCTGGACCTGAGCTTGCAACCCTCCTGCCTCAGCTTCCCAGAGTACTGGGATTACACAGTGTGCCACTACAATCAGAAAACACATAATATCATTTACACCTGTGGTTTTTATGTTGCATCACATAAAATGGCAGCAACAACACCTGGGAACCTGTTTGAAATGTAAATTCTCAGATCCTACCCTAGACCTACTAAATTGGCAACTCCAGGGGTAAAGGCGATGACCTGGCTTCTGATATGGCCTAGATGTGATTCTGGTGCACACTCCTGTGACGACCACTCAATTTAGCTAATGCTTATATCTGTTAAGCACATTCCAGGTAATCCAAGTATAAAATTGGTAATTTCCTCAAAAAAGCAGTATTTACTTACAGCATGGATACTTGGAAGAGTACATGGGTATATTTCTGGTTTGCGTATGATGCAGATCTACAGAATAATGTAACTCAACCACCAATTAATGTGTAATTTTAGCATATGTTTCTTGATATAGGTGATTTTGGAAATAATCAGTTTAGGACATAAACTGATTTTTATGTTTCATAAACATAAAAGTTTATGTTTATGCATATTTACAAGCTTCTCAAACTGTAAGGAATTCTAATTATGAAATTCACAAGCATGGGGTGGAAGGCAATATAGATCAGTGGTAGAGCACTTGCCTACTATGTCTGAGGCCCCGGGCTCAATCCCCAATATTGTTGAAAGAAAACGAAAAAATTTACAAGCACATTAAGATGAAACTAGGCACTTGGAAGGCTGAGGCAGGAGAATCATTGTGAGTTCAAAATCAGCTGGAGCTACAAAGTGAGTTCCATGTGAGCTTGAATTGCATAGCAAGACCTTGTCTCAAAAAAATATATAAATAAAACAAAATAAAACTAGGATGAGAAGATTACATGTTCCTGCAGACATTTTCTTACATAATTGCATATTATGAATGCACCAAACAGGTTTCTGAGAGGGCATTCAAGAAACCTAAATACATCACTAAAAGAAAGAGTAGGATTAACCACGAAGGGGAAAAGTCCAGCTTAATTACAGTAGCAAGACCCCAATAATAAAACTCTAGTTCCAAAACAAAATAAAGCAGTATGTTCTCAAGATTCCCAGTCCTACAAGCCTATCTCCAAAATCCTACTGAAGCATGACACACTGATCCTTGGCTAACTGTATGGTCAAATTAGTACAGAAATTAAAGAAACAGAAAAACAAAGCATAAAAGGGCATTACAGAAAAAAGACAGATGTATCTGTATATCTTTATATATTCAGAGTCTTTATGATACAAAAAGTATCTTGCTTACCTGAATAAAGTTACCACATTCTCATTAGTTGCTAATACATCCTCCTCTGGAAGCATACTCAAAATTGCAGCTTTCAAGAACACATACGTTGCCTTGAAGAGAAAGAGAAAAGGAGTTTGATGACATTTTTAGGTTATGACATGTCTATTTGAAAATAAGAAATGACCTACAAGTTTTGCAGATTTTATGTTAAGCAGCATCAAAGAAATCAACAGAAAACCTGTTTCAAATGAAGGTAACAGTTTTCAATTAATTTAGGCCATTTTCCTATCATACTCAAGGATGAGAAAGTGAGAAGAATAAACAAAAGATCATTATCTCATTCTTCCCAACCTTTCACAAATGGATCAAATTAATTTTAATTATCACAAAGTCTGTCTACAAAAAGTATCAAGACCACAGTATTGATATGTAATAACTGTAAATACATGTGAGTTCATCTTTAAAATAAAATCTCTGTTAGAAATTCCTCATATGGCTTTTAAAGTATGCAATGCTGAAGACTGTGCTTGTGATTAAGTATTGGGTACTTAATGGAAATTTCCCTCACGACTCTGTGCTGAGAAAACAGTGTCAGTATCATACAACTGAACAAGCATCCTAGACACTTATTAGCAAACCAAAGACATTAATAAAGGCATTACACTATACCTTGGACCATTTACTCTCTTTGCAAAGGAGATCTGAATAGTAATACGCCTGCATCCAGTTTTGTAGAAACACATTAATCCACATTAGCTCCCAGTAACAGAGATGGTGAAACTGTTTCCATTCTTCTTGAACTGAAATGCATTTTCGAAATATCTCTTGTGCCTACAAGTCAATTGCATAAAGCTGATCATCCAGGTATTAGACAAGGAGATAATAAATTAATAGAAAAATACATACAATACTTCATACAAAAAGAACAAAATTATCACTCATGAAACCACTCAACACGATGATGTGTTCCTTTCCTTACACAGAATGATACAGTTAAGTTCTGTGTCTTTAAGTTTGTGAGGGAGTACTGGCACTTTTTAACACAGGACTCAGGAAATTCCTTTCCAAGGAAGGTATAAAACATCAATCCTTTAAGAAAAAATTGACAACAACAAATTGAAATTTTCCACTAGGCAAAATATACCATGAAGTTCCAGGTACTAGACAGCCTAAGAGAAGATATTACTATCCCCATAACTAGCAAAAGGTTAACCATCCCCTGATCAGACAAAAATTTTTAAAAAGCTTTTGAAAGACAATTCGATGGGAAAATTAAGATAAACAGGCAAATCAAATAAAAAGATACACAAATGACAAATACACATATGAAGAAATTTGTAAATGAGGTAATAGAGATTTAAAAATTAGATTATCATTTATTTCATTGGCAAAAATAGAAAAGAGAAAATTCCCAGAGTTGACAAAGAGGACTACAAACATACATTCTCACTTCTCTGGATGAGTTTAGGATGTAAGAATCTTAATGAGAGAAATGAAAATTAAAAACATGACCAAAATTCCATCTTATTCCAAAAGATGATCATTAAGAAACCAAATGATAACAAATGCTGGCAAAGGTGCAGAGGTGGGGGCCTTCTACACTGCTGGTGGGAGTGTAAACTAGTACAACCATTATGAAAATCAATATGGAGATTTCACCAAAAACGAACAGAACTGCATTCAACCCAGCTATTCGCCTTCTAGCTATCTGCCTGAGAGAATTAAAGACATTATATTACAATGATGTATGCATTCCCATGTTTAGAGCAGCATAACACATAATACGTAAATCTTGGAAGTGATCTGTATGTCCATCAACAGATGATTGGATAAAGAAAATGAATTGATATACAATGGAGTACTATTTTGCCATAAAGAAGGATAAAGTTGAATCATTTGTAAGAAAATGAGTGAACCCTGAGACCATAATATATTAAATGAAATACATCAAACACACAAGCTTAAATATAGCATGGCTTCTCTTACATGAAAAAATCCAAACTATAAATACAGAGCAAAATAAAAGATAATAGGAAAGAAGAGATAGATCTTTTGCAAAAGACAAAGGAACCAAGAAATGTGGAGATGGATGAGAAAAGAATTAAAATGTATACATGTACCAACTCTCTACAATGAACATAATCATTATGTTCTATAAACCTGTACTAATAAAAATTAAAATTAAAAAAATTGGCTGGATTTATTCATGCAAACACATGCTAACACAGAAACCCTAATGATGAAAATGTGCTTCTATCAATATACCTGTTCACATATATATGCACAATGGTATTTACAACATCACTAGTGGCCAAACAGCTAACAACAGTAAGCTATTTTATTTTATTTTATTTTTATTTTATTTTATTTTATTTTATTTTATTTTATTTTATTTTATTTTATTTTATTTTATTTTATTTTATTTTATTTTATTTTATTTTATTTTATTTTATTTTATTTTATTTTATTTTATTTTACTTACTTACTTATTTATTTAAAATTGAGGCAGAGTCTTGCTACATAGCCCAGGCTAGCCTCAAACTCAAAGTTCTCCTGTCTCAGCCTACTAGTGCAGTGTGACAGGTACATGCCGTCACACCAGGCCACAGACCACATTAGTAGGTACAATGTATCTTTCCCAAGAAACGAAGCCCAGCCAGGAAACAGAATGAGAGATTTAGATAAACTGATCTGGCAAAAGATCCAAGTTGTATTACAAAAACAAAACAAAACAAGAGAAAAATACATTGGCTCTCATTCGTGTGACAAAAACTATTTATGAGTATGTGTAGATAAAAGTTCTCCATTCTCACGCTTCTGCAAAGGAACTGGTGAACAAGTCCCTTTGATGAGGAGTCCACATATGGTACAGTGGGGCTGTACCTTATACAGGGTCTAGATTCCACCACCAATGTGGGATGCAGAAATTGCTAACAAAGTCTTCGGAAGAAGTTTAGAAAGGCCACCTGTTTTATACATACATTGTACCCCCATGTACTTCATATGCTAATTTGCATTCAGGAAATTTAACACATTGTACAGTATATATATACAAACTAAAATTTTGGCTTATTATTTTTTTCTGGACCATATAACCCAAATTACTTATGTTAAATGATTGTGTAAAGCGACTCCACCACACAGACAATTCCCTTAAGTAACTCACACCGAAAAATTACCTCTTCAATATTCCCTTTCAGCAGCTCAATGCGTGCATGATAAAACAACATTAGTGAGCCCTGCGGAGAAAGGAAGAAGGCACAAAGTTCAGGAGTTGGTGCTGGCTGACTAACTTTGGCTGAAACACGCGCTTGAAATGCTAAGCATACATTTGGAAACTGCTGTAGAAAGGGTGCAAGGAGACGCTCTGCTTCCACCACATTCACTTCTCCTGTACCTAGAAATCCAACAGGAAAAGCCTCAGTGTTCAAGAAACACAGCAGACACTTACAACCAACTCTCCAAACTTCATTCATTAACAACAGCAGACTACTGATGGAAAAGATGAGAACTACCATTGTTACTGTTTTTTTTAACATATGGAAAATATAGACAAGTCTCATTAGTGACTTGACTTTAACACTGCTTTAGAACAGATGAATCTTAGAACAGAAGAGGTTAGCTTAGATTCCTAACTGGAATTTTTGGTTTTAACAAGCAATATTAACTTACTGTAGTCAAAATTTAATTTTCTACAAAAAAAAAATTTATGACTATGATTTCAACCGATCACCTTAATATGTACAGAAATTTTAACTAATAACAGATTATAAAAAAGTCAGTAAAAGAATCAAGCCCACCCCCTCTGCCAAATGTCACTATTTACTCCCAAAATTAAAAAAAAAAAAAAAAAAAAACAGATAAAGACCACCAGTTCTTACTGATTTTTTAAAAATATCTGATTCAGATTAAAGATAACCAACTTGCAGTGATAAGGCACAAAGTAACATAAACCATACCAAGTATCAGAGAGATGTAGGTGTGGAAAGCCAGGATAGTGAGGCAGCACAGCGGAGCCCGCATGCTTCTTCCTGACGCACCTTCCCGCAGCTGCAGGAGGCCCAACTCCTGCACAATGAAATGCATTTTAGAGAGACAAAATTATGATCGGAAAATTAGATTGGAAAACATTTACACGCTAATTCATACTATCCCCATCCGCCCAAAGGCAGGGTTTCTTTTTTCTTTCTTTCTTCTTTCTTTTCTTTTCTTTTCCTTTCTTTCTTCCTTCCTTTCTTTCCTTTTCTTTCTTTCTTTTCTTTCTTTCTTCTTTCTTTCTTCTTTCTTTCTTTCTTTCTTTCTTTCTTTCTTTCTTTCTTTCTTTCTTTCTTTTTTAGACAGCATTTTGCTGCACAGTTCAGGCTGGCCTTGAACTCACTTTGTAGTCCAGACTGACGTCAAACTCACAGCAATTCCCCTGCCTCAGCCTCCTGCATGCTGGGATTGTAAGCACCATCACACCCACTGGGATTTATCTTTTAAGAGCTTAGGATAATGGTGGCATCTAACTAGAAACAAACTTTAGGTTTTAAACTGACATAAGACAGTATCACAAATTCTTTTACCTCACGTGATTCGAGGAAGAGAAAAAGGTAGTGTTCATCTCATACAAATGCTATGTCGTTTCTCTTACCCCCCCACACATATATTTTATTTTTTATGTTTTATATTATTTTTTATTTTTTGGAGACAGGGTCCCATTATGTAGCCCAGGCTGGCGTTAAACTGGTTCTGATCCTCCTGCCTCTGCCTCCTTAGTGCTGGCATGACAAGCATGCATCACCACACCTGGCTCTTAAAATTAATTTACTAAAATATATTGAGGATCTAAATGCAGAGCACAAAGGTACTGTGAACAAACGTGGCTCTACATCTGCCAAGATCTTGCTGCTAATAGGTAAGGTACCCCACGAACACACAATTTTGTGAGAATACAGTAGATGCCATAAAAAAATAAATAATTCTGAATTTAGGGACATTTCAGATAAATGCCATCTACTCTGTAAAGCTTTCCCTGATATTCCTTCAATGGCTCAAATATTCCTAAGTTTCAGGGCATGTTAATGGACCAATTTAGAGGAAGTACTAGGAAAGTAAAAAGTATGAATAGTAAGGCTAAGAACATTGGTTAGAATCAGATCACGGAGACCCTGGAGCCATGTTAAAGTCTGGACTTTATTCAAGAGACAACTGGCAATCACTAAAGCGATAAGGGGAAAGATGAATAGTTAAAGATAACAGTGAATACACATAAAGTCAAAATAGAACATGTCACAAAAAGAGCACCATAACAGCCCATGAAAAACATGGATGGTGGAAGAAATAGGAAAAATGTCCTAACGTCTGGTACTTGTTCTCGTTACATGTCTCAAGACCTGCTTTTTGACTAACAGAGACAGCTCTTGGGGTACAGTAACTCTTGTAAAACAATTTTGAGTGTTGTGATTCATGCTATATACTCACACAAAAAATTCACGGGAAACAAATTTCCTCACTTTTTTACAAAGTGAAACTTAAAGAAAGAAAGAAAGAAAGAAAGAAAGAAAGAAAGAAAGAAAGAAATCCAAAATACTGCAACTATGCTTAATCCATGTTATTTCATTTGTTAAAATTAGACTATTAGAGAAATCTAGCCTAATTTCTTCATTTCATAGAAGATAACTCTGAAATTAATAAAATATTAAGGAAGGATATTTTTAGCAAAAAGAATAATAAAGACCCAGCAAGCAGCAATACTAGCAAAACATTAATTTTTTAACTCTAGGTATGATAGGCAAGATTTCTAATTTTCAACAAAAAAAGCCATGCCTAACTCTTAAAACAATCAATGATCGAAAACCAACATTTCTTTATTGTACTGGAAACAAACTGCCAACAATTATCATGTGAGTTATCAGGACAAGTTACATAGGTCTCATGTTCAGTAAATAATGTCTTATCTTCCCTGTCAAGTAAAATAAAATTAAATTTATACCCTGTTTCCAGAAAATCCAATAAATTCCAGCAATTTGATAATCCTTGCTGGTAAAAGGGACAGCATCTGTAAGAAAAGAAATACAAGTGTACTTATGTGTTAGTATATTTAATTGTAGACAAATAGTGAACTGCAATGATTAACAAGTTTTTATGCTTCAGTAATATGAAAAATTAGAATCGAGTTTAAACCACTAGAAAGATCTCAATCATCACATATGGTAATTAGCATTTATGAATTAATCGTGTATGACAATGAACCTTCAAAAAACTTTTTATTTTTTCTAAAAAGTAAAAAAAATGTGCCTGCTCTTTCAATGATTCTGTAAGGAATACTGGCTCAGTAACTTTTATGTCTAATGATTCACTGACAAAAAAGTAGTTCTTCAGTTCCCACCAGCAGACAAAGTTCCATTTAGATTCCTTTCTTGGAAAGCAAAAATGGTTGTATTCTGGACAATTTGCAGGCACCACTTGGAAGTGGACAGCTGAGGTTCTACTGTTTCTTTCTAGGCATCCCCAAAGCCTTCCAGCAGGCAGACCCAGTGGCAGTGCACCTGCTTACACACTTTCAATTAAAGCAAAAATGCCCAGATATGCAAATATGTACTGATTCATATGCTGTGGACAACTGTTTTGCTAGATGATCAAGGATTTGGAAGGAAGACCATTGAAAACTGGTGACAAGCAAGCCTGGGAAAGAAGTTTGTAGCTAGAACTCTCTGAATAGACAAAAAATATGAAGATATTTGTGTTCCATGTGAATGTTGTGCATTTTAATAATCCAGTGTGTATTGTGTCCCATTCAATGGATAACAATCTCCTTTCCCAGCCACTAATCATCACAAAATAGTCATAACAAAGCAGTCATGGTGTCCCATACACTTGTGGAATGACTATCTTTACTACTTTATTTTCTTACCAATTCTAATCAAACCTTAATAAAATATCTAAATCGCTAAGTAGACAAGAATTTTTTCCCCCAGTACTGGGGGTTGAGCCTAGGACCTTCATAATGAGCTATATCTCCAACCCTTTTTTAAATTTCAAGACAGGGTCTCACCAAGTGGCCCACATTGGACCCTAACTTGCAGTTCACCTGCTTCCTGCCTCTGCCATCATGCCTGGCTTAGAAGGTAACAGATACCTATTCAGACTTTACATTTCCCCAACGATCATCCAAAAATCATTCAAGTTATACACTCTTGCTTATTTTCAACCCCAGAGCTTCTACTGTCTTAGCAAAAATATTTCTGATGTGAAATGGAACTTGATTCTAAGTCCCTTGTCACTCAAAACCTCACCTACACATTCAGACTGCTCCCACCTCGCTTGCATTGTACTCCAAAGCTACTCTGAGCACATGCAGAACTTTACAACACAAGCTGCCCAAAGCCTCCCCAGGTTCAGCACCACAGGGAAACTCACCCACTCTTACCACTTAACAAACCTGAGTGGAGATTCAGGATGTGGTCTGAAAACAGTCAAAAGGACTGAAAACCTTGGGCTCGTCCACGAAAGGTTCTGATTTCTGTATAATTACTTTCTTACCAAATTAAAGGCTCCTATTCCAAGCTTGACGCCCCCTTCAAACTCATAGAAGAATTCTTGTTCATGTTTATTCTTCTGAATTACATGCAGAATAGAAAGACATTCTCTGAATTGAAGGAAAAGGTATAATATAAGTTTCCTATGACTTTAAAAATAAATGTTAAATCAAATGTCATGCTTACACACTATTAATGTCATCACTCAAAATACTACAAAATTTTTAAATGGATTACCCCACACTGTCTTTACACTTAAAGCTACAAAGTAGTAATCATTCATGAAAAAAGGGGAAACCCATTTTCACAGTGTTTAGCAGGACCAATCTTTCTCAGTTTAAAAAACAGAGGGCTCACACATCAACAAGCATGAGCCAAGCGCCACAAAGCCAAAGCTCTGTAGACTCCCAGCTCCTCAGCAGCATTTTACAAGAGACTCCGAGAGTGCTCAGTTCTTCTGAGCTATGCGCACCTCACAGCCCCTCCTTCCACTGAGAACTGAGGAGCTGCCAGCAAAGAGACCTGAGTTTCAGTATGACTGTCAGGGGATCAAATAGACCAGATGAATTAGAACTTGAAGTAGGAAAGGCTGAAAGAAGAAACCAAATTCCATCACAGCTACACAATCCTTTTATTTTTTTCCTGCTCTATCTATGCAAATATTTCCAATTTTTCACTTTAATTTCTCTTCTATATTCAGTAAGTCCTCGATTTATGAACATTTGAGTTGCAAACTTTCATAGCTGTACTGCCTAAGACTCATTTTGTCAGAGAGGAATGAATCCAACGTATGAACATTCTCCCAGAATGGAATTCATTTGTAAGTTGGGGATTTATTGTATTTCTCTCTTTTCCACTCACATCATCTCCTAAAAGTAAATACCTAATCAGAGGAATACAAATTAAAATAATGACCAAGATTAAAAATTGGTATTGATTGGGAATTGCTTATCAATTGGACAAACACATTTTTAAAAGGTAATAAATAGATATGTATCACCTAATGTGATGCAACTATATGAAACATGAAACTTCATTTTCAATGTTTTCTAGCCAAATACATTTAACCTGAACCTAGCAAGTCTATGGACCTAACTTTCAGTTAATAAGAACAACAACGGGTTATAGGATTCAATTTAGACTCCCACCAACCCACAAACTTGCCATATGGTCTGAGCCATTTGCCCTGGGCCATTTACATCATATTTCCACTTGCATTGTTTACAAGGTACATTTTTGCCATAATAAAATGATGAAAGTTTACTTGATCAAGTTAATCTTCATGGTTTCTAGTCTTCTGTCATACCAAAAATAGGCCTTCAAAATTGACAGCATCCCATTTGACCCAGCTATTCCACTTCTGGGCATATTTCCAGAAGAACTGAAAACATCATACCACAGTGATATATGTGCACCCATGTTTATAGCAGCACAATTTGTAATAGCCAGATCTTGGAAACAACATAAGTGCCCATCAACTTAAGGAATGGATAAAAAAGATGTGGTATTTTTATACAACGGAGTACTACTCAGCTATAAAGAATGACCACATTGAGATATTTATAAATAAATGGAAGCAACTTGAGACCATACTCATAAGTGAAATAAATCTAACTCTCATGTATAAATACCATATAGTCTCCCTAGTGTAAGAAATGGTAAGAGTACGCAAGATTTTATGGTAATCATGGTTCCCCATTATATTTCTTTGAAGTCTTATAATGTTTTCATTCATTGGTTGAAATGGTTTTGTTCTGTTTTGATTTTATTATGTGTGATGGTACTCTGAAGAAAACAACACATTATGGCAGTCATTGCTGATTTAATATCATCTTGCTTTGAAGTTCTACCATGCTTTTGTTCATCTATTACCATTGGTTCTATCATCTTGTGTCTTACTGGATTTTAATATCTGTGATAGTATAAATAAATTTTTTTAAGGAAAACGAGATATTATAGTAGCCATTGTTCATTTTCTGTTATTTGGTTTTGAATGTCTGTAATACTTTCATTCTCTCGAATGGTTTGATAATATTTTGTTATGTTTGATATTATTGTGTGTGAAGGTATGCTCAACTATTTCAAAGAAAAGAGACACTATGGTAGCTACTGTCAATATCTGGTTGTCTTATTGTGAAGTACTGTGTTGCTTGCATTGTTCTGTTCTGATTTGCTTCATTCTATTCTCTTTTATCTCTTTAAAATAAAATAAATAAAATTGACAGTATTTACCCACTAATATTACTCCTGTGGTATTTCTGCCATAGATTTGTACCCTGAGTTTAATCACTAAAAAACAGGTTAAGTAGAAATTGAGAGATGCCCTATGAAATAACTGCCCGACATTCATTTAAAATGCTGGAGTCATAGGGGCCAGGGCTCAGTGGCATAAGTGCCTGCTTGGCAAACGCAAGGTGGTGAGTTTGATTCCCGGTTACCCCTCCCCACCCCAAAAAAAGCCAGAGTCATGAAAGACAAAGAAAAACAGAGGAACTTCCCCAGTTTAAAAGAGTAAGGAAATCTAACAGCTACATGCCTACACTCAACATCCTAGGTTAGATCTCATACCAGAGAAGGGATTTCTGGAGATTTGTGAGTAAAGGCAGTGGATAACACTGTGTCAGTGCTGGTCTCCTTACCTTAGTAATTGTACTACGGTTCTACAGAGTACTAGTAACATGAAAATTCCTTGTAATAACTGAAATTATTTCAAAGAAGAAAATTTAAAATAAAAGTTCAAAGATTTTTAGTATTATCAAATATTTTCTTTTGTTCTCTGCTAACGATCTTTTAAAATATTTTAATATCAAATCTATATGGAATTGTTTTATATTAATGGTCTTTTTTTCTTAAAATGAAATCAATTTTATCAAAAATATTTAAAATATTTATCTCTTTCCACTGTTTTGAAGAGACCGATCTATAGGGAGATACACTTTGAATTCCCAAGTAAATGTCTGTGTGTGTTTACACGTGTAGAACCATGTGTGTGCACACATACCCATGCAGTTTGTTTTAAAGACTGTGATCCATTCCACTGATATGCCTTTGCACAATATTTTGTTATTATTTTAACTTTTTAAATTCTGCTGATTGAAAAAGTAATCCTTTAGTCTTCTTTTCTGTCTTCTAAAACAATATTTGAAAGCCAGGTATAGTGGTACATGCCAGTAATCCCAGGGCTTGAAAGGCTGAGGCAGGAGGATCGTTGTGAGCTACAGGCCACCCAGGGCTGGCTACATAGTGAATTTGAGGCCTGCCTAGACTACATGGTAAGACCCCATGTCAAAAAAAACAAAAAATAAAATTAAAAAAATAAAACAGTATATGGAGAGGAACTCTAAAAACAGTGTGTCAGTTTCCAAAATCTAAAAGGACTCCCCCCACCTTTACAGGGTTTGAGTGGGACACTTTATAAAATGATTTTAGGCAAAAGTAGCTCTTAAAATACTGAGTTTTGCCTCTTGTTTCCAGCAATAGCAGGGCAGCTTATGTTAGATTAACACACCTGAACACATGCCCAGTCAACTCAATGCGGGATACATAGAGCTCAAAGTCTTATTGGCTTAAAAACCAGAATACAGAACTCAAGACTCAAAGTGGCTATACAGTAATGGGGAATTTCGTAGATTGGAAACACTCAAATTCTTGGCTCAACCATATACTATGTGAACACTAGGAAAATTCCAAGGAAAAGCAGAAACAAGACAGCTAAAAAAATGAATCAGAGATTTCAGATGCTGGTTACCCTAAGAGTAATAAGAGTTTGCAGTCTATATCTAAGCAAATTAAACGCTTTCTAGGACAAAAATCTGTACTGTTCAGAGAAAGGATAACAGAATATAGCAGCTCTGTAATAGCTCAATATCTAAAGTACAATTTTAAAACCTATTAACCCAAAAAGAAACAAAAACAGACATATTCTGATAGTCAAGAGAAAAAGTAGTCAATAGAAACTGACTCTAAGTGACCCAGATATTAAATAATGTCCAAATTCAAAACAAAAACTTGTTTCAAACCAACAGTAAATCAGTAACACATTAAGCAAATCAAGCAGACTAATATTATAACTGGAGTCTCAGAAGGAGAAGAAAACAGTGAGAATGGAGCAGAAAATACAGTGGAACCTCAGTTCATGAACTTTAATTTATTCCACAGTTATGAGAAAGATGGACATGCTCATGTTCATGTGGGAAGGATGGTCACAGTCTCCTTTGTCACTCACCACAGTTTACAAACAGAAACAAAATTTTGCCAGACACTTCTGTTTCTGAACCAAAACATTTGTGAGCTAAGGTGCCACTGTAAATATTTGAAGAAATAATGGCAACTTTCTCAAAACCACACTTAGACTTAAGACAGTCAAACTGCTGAGAGTTAAAGATACAAGTCTTCAAAGAGGCCAAGAGAAATGTTATTAATATTAGATACAGAAAATAATAACACAAGTGACAACTGTTTTCTGATTACAAATAATGGAGGCTTTAATACAATGGAATGGCAATGTTAAAGGGCTAGAAGGAGAAAAAATACCTCTGAAGATGAAGGAAAAAAAATTTTTTAAATAAAAGGTGGGGAAAAAAGAATGCAGGAAAAAACTGAAGGCAATTTCAAACAAATGAAAATGGAATTTGTTGAAAGTAGACATACATAAGAAATCCTAAATTCTGAAAGTAAACAAGTATAAAGTACATTAAAAATAGTGAAAATAGAAAAGACTATAATACATGACTATTTAAAGCAAAATTCTGACATGGTATTAAGGGTTTTTAATATACATAGATACGTCATGTATTATCATAAGAATGTGTAAAAGAAAACAAGTAGAAAATGAAACCATACTGGTGCCAAGTTCTTATATTTTATGTGCAGCGGTATAATATTAACTCTAAAATAAGTTTAAAATCATGTATAATCACTACCATGACTGCTCAAAAAATTATATATAATTAAGAAGACAAAGAATTACACTAGAATTTTAAAATTTTTATTAAAGCAAAAAAAATCATGAACAATGAAGTAGGGAGACAGGTGAGACAAATAGAAAAAAATGGTAGTTTTAATTGTGATAAATATCACAATTATTCAACTCAGTGCATCTTCAAGATATGTAAATATAAGACACACGTAAAAGAATATATTATTATGCAAAGACTAATTATTCAGAAATATAAGCCAGTGCAGAGACATATGACCGTAACACTATCTCCTCAGGAGTGTAAGATGGAAGGACTGCAAGTGCAAGGCCAGCCCGGGCAACTCCGCAAGATCCTGTTCCAAAATAAAGTTTTAGTAAAAGGGACAGAGCACAGTACAGGGTAAAGCATCCCTCAGTTGGGTCTCTAGTACTAAAGAGAAAAAAAAACTATTAAAAAAAAAACTATGAGTGGCTAGATTAATATCAGAAAAAAATAGATTCAAGACAAGGAATATTACCAGAGTTAAATGGGGAATTTCATAATAAGAATGTTAATTCACCAGAGAAACAAAACAACTATAAACATTATGAGCTTAACAACAGAGGATCTAAACATACAAGGCAAACACTGACACAACTAAAGCAAGAAATACATTATTCCAGTTTGACGATCAGAGATTTCAACACTCTCAGTAAATGACAAAACTGGATAAAAATCAGTAAGTACAGAGAAAATAAGATAAAGAAAACATTATAAGCCAACCTCACTGAATATGCAGAAAGGTCTATTGGTGGAGCAATTCTACAATCTGTACCAAAATACACCTGCCACTTGAAATGTATAAACTGTTCTTAGCTGAGATAAATTACCTAATCAGAAATTATGTCGTCATTTTTTTCCCACTATTTTGCCCTTAAACTGTATTTAAAGTTTAACTTTGTTCTGTGGCACAGAATAAATAATCAAAAATCAAACACATTTTTACTAACACCAAATTGAAAAAAAAACCTAGTTACACTAAATTAGCAAAGTACTTTTTTTTTTTTTTTTTTTTTTTTTGGTACCAAGGATCGAACTCATGACCATGCGCTCGCAAGGTAGGTGCTTATGCTGCTGAGCTAAATCCCCAGCCCCTGAAAAACCAAAGTACTTCAAGCACAAGAATCATGTAAAAGTCACATTTTGCTTTTTAACTTACTTATATATTTGGTAACTTGTTCTAATTTTCAGTCCACCTTTAATGAAGTTGATCATATTTTCATCCTGAAAATAATTCAATTAATAATTAGAGAACTTAGTGAAAAATGTTAAACTATCCTGACAGTTGCAGATTTGTATAATTAGGAAAAAATGTTTTGAGAACATAATTTCAAAATTAACATACTCTTCTTGCTTTATATTTGAAGTATTTTTTTGTTATTCTTAAAAGTTGGAAACAGCAAAGAGAAAAGTTTTTTAAATTACTGCATTACTTTATATTTTTAAGAAAGTAATCCTTACTAATCAGGAATCCAATAAAGTTCAAATCCATATATCATCACTAACTGGCCAGTTTTCTTCTGGGTTCAACAAAATCTAAAACAGCTGACTTTAAGGATTCAAGGGTTTCTAGTTCACTGTATTGCGTAAAAGGGACTATTTCACAGGGTACTTGAGCAGATGGCCTATTTAATACTGTAAATTTCATTCATACCCATTCCTAGACCAAGCATACCTGGTCTGAATATTGAAATGGTTGTCAGTGACATGCAATTTTATTTTACTGGGGCAGGGGTGGAAGAATCACTACTTCTCTTTGCTTGGTGTTCATCGGCATTCTAAGAGAGTCTCTTAATAAATTATATTAACTAACCACTTAAAGATCATCCTAATTGTGCTAACAGAAATAATAGTTCAGTGTTCCATACTTCCAAGGAGATGGTTTCTCTAGTCTATTGTTACTGGAAAAATTCCTTTCTGTTTATTTCCTATGCACTTGAACATTTTTCTGAAGCAAAGGAAAAACTGAATGTAGTTTACTAGTTTTATTAGCTAAACATTTAATATTCTGATTATCATAAGAATCAGCAAATACTATATTTGCTACTGAAATATTTATATTCTTATTTTAAGGACTCTTATAATTGCACAAGTTCCAATACTAATCAGGAAAGAGTTTCTTCAGAGCCAGGTGTGGTGGCACACGCCTGTAATCCCAGCACTTGAGAAGCTGAGGCAGGAGGATTCTCACAAGTTCAAGGCCGGCCTGGGCTATATAGCGAATTCAAGGCCAGCCTGAACTAAATACCAACACTCTGTCTCAAAAACCAGTAACAACAACAAAATGAAATTTCCTTAGACTAAAATCCAACTCTAATAAGAGTATTTTATTTCATGATTCATCAAATATTTATAGAATGCCTATTCTATGCCAGGGACCTTAACATACAAACAAACAAAAGCAATGTAATGTGCTAAAGAATGGAGGCATACACAGAGATGGAGGCATGCACAGAATGGGAGCATTGAGAGTGTCAGAAAAGCCTCCTGAAAGCACCCAAGTTTAAAGCACAAAAAAAATAGTGGAAGTCACCAAATTAAGGGAGGCAAAGCAGAGTTGTACATCACAAGCAAGGAAAACTCAGGGGAAAGACTGGGAAGCATTAAGTGTGATGGTGTCCCTGGCCAGCTGTGTGTAAACATCAACACTGCTTAAGAATCTACTGCAAAGGAGGGAGTGGCCAAGGAGGAGGAAAACCACCCCTACCTGTGCTGCTCACGTATACAGCAGGCCCCTGTCAGCAGCACACGAGAACACGTAAGTGGAAAAGCAGGGGGCTTGGTGGGAGGCACCAGTTCAGTTCAAAATGTCTTTCCCATTTGTGATATTCTGATACAGAACACTGCCACAGTTGATGACAGCTACTAAAGACAGACAAAGTCCCACTTCTAAAAGTTGCAGAATAAAGAATGAGATCAAGGTAAAAATAAATTAAGAAGTCTGAAGGTTGCTGTACAGTCCAGTCCAGGCAAAAGGTGCTAAGTACCTCTACTTGAACAGACAGGAAGAGACAGAGCTGCGACATGTTTAAAAGATTAAAGCATGAGTATCAAAATGACTGGATATAGGGTTATGATAAAGTAATGAAAATCATAGATAGCTTCAGATGTTTAATTGGAAGTCAACAGATGGAAGTTTTTAAATCTAATATTTGGCTATCAAATCCCTATTGGAAAACATGTCAGAAAAAAAGTGTGCCTCTGTGACCAGCAGTACAATATGCTACTCCATGCTCTGACTGTTCTCATCAATCAGCCTTTGTAACATACAAGGTCTTAGGGAACACCACAGTGATCCAATTTTACTGAACCAGAGTCTAACCTAAGAGGTGAACTTCTAGAAGAGAATAGAAGCCTCTCTCAAAACAATTTAAAACACTGAACTTAATAGTTTCCATCTTACAGCTGTGTTTCCTTCTGCCTCCTTACAATCTCGACCCTACTCACGTAGCTATCACTGACACATGAGGCCACCATGTGAAAACTGTTTTTTAAGTAGTGAAATTCCTAGAAGTGAAATTAAAGTGTCTCATAAAAATAATTCACTGTTTTGTTCTGTGACTTTTAAAAACTCTTCTTCTAAAGGAAAAAATAAAAACTAGAAAAGAGAATGAGAACAGGTAGAGGAAAGTAAAACCTGAAGGATGCGTGACAGTGTGTCCATCGCTGCACACTTCACTGAGCTTTGCTGCAGCAAAGAGCACAAGAAAGGAGCTGCCTGGGCCACTCCTGTGAGCAGTCCTCTACCACTCCAAGGGCAGACTGGAATAATTTCATGGCTCTCACTCAGAGAAGCATCTGAAATCAGGTGTGACATTTGCAAGGCAATTTCTTTAAAAGAATGTGATTCCAAGTAGACTTAAAAATTTGAAATACATTCCATGTATTTGAATAGTAAAGCTCTTTTGACTTTTTTATCAGAGAAAATTTATCAAAGTAATAGTATCTTTCATTACCACTCTTTAAGTTAAAAGAACTACAGCACCAACATAGAATGAGCCATACAGTTCTATGCAGTATTCTAAGCCGAATGTTCATACCTGTACAAATGTGAGCGCTGCTTTCTGCAGGAGACACTCAGCATAACAGATTTCAGCATGCATCTCCTCTATTAAAAACAAATAAAATCATATTAAGGAAAATACAATGTCCACAGTAATTGCTCTGAATTGTTCTGAAGACTGGTAGATAAATAAGCCCAAAAGAGACACAAAAACCTAGACTGCATTGGTGCCCCCATAAAAGAGGACCGGTACCTGTTCTGGTCCTACAGTAAGATTCCCCTACCATGTGTGAAAGGTTCAGGATGGTCTACTGCTCCCATTCAAAGATAATCACAGAGTCAGATACTTGGTAAAAGAAACCCAAATTCAACTCATAAAAGGAAAACAAAATTTAAAAGCTTTAAAAGACAGACAGACAGACAAATTAAGCCAAGTGTGGTGGTTCATGCCTATAATCCCAGAACTCAGAAGGCTGAGTGAGGCAGGACAACTGCTGAGAGTTCGAGGCCAGCCTGGAATAAATAGCGAGTTCAAGTGCAGCCTGAACTACAAGATCTTCACTCAAAAACAAACAAACAAACAAACAAAAAGACACAAAGAAAAAAAACTTTTTAACAGTAACACGAAAAACTTAACAGTTATTAACACTAAAAAAACCACATTAAATTTATGAGTTCTAGCTTCTAACCTGTGGGAATCACAACAGTGACTACACACATTAATCTAAAAGGAAACAGTGACCCTGTAGGGTTGTCTGAAAAAGCACCACCCTGCATGCCCAAGTCAGGACTCAGCAGGCAAAAGACGACTTGACACACAGAGCTATCCCAGTTTTAGGGTAATTTGATCGTTCAGTTAGGTAAATGAGCTTGAAGGAAAGGCTCTGTCATGTACTAGCTATACAACCTTGCATCAGCTTCTGTCCCTCTCTCTGCTGGTTTCCTCATTTATAAAGTTCACTAATAATATCACTACTTTGCAGATGAATTAAATGAGGCACTGCAGGTACCGTTTACCTACACAGTATATATGCTATATATATATACATACATACATACATACCACACACAGTATAAGGATTACTGCCCTTGGACCATGTCAGTGCTTTCTGATAAAGGTTGAGAGTATAAAACATTTTTATAAAAAGTAACCAATGAAAAATAGTGAAATGTTGTTAATCAAACCAGATAACATGTTCTTACATTTATGCCCACACAACCCACTGGCTCTCACACATGGGTTCAGCTTCTTCCCTTGCTCATATTCCAAATATTCAATTTACAAAGAAGCAATAGTGCACGTAAGATACCCAACAGCATGCTCACAGACAGGACCAAACCCCTACCAGGCAGAACTTGAGGACTTACAGCCACCTGTACACATGCCACCCAGCAGCCTGAAGAGTCATGGTCACACTCGACCATGGCTCCCCTAAAAACATTATCTTTTAATTTCCTCATTGTCTTCAGTGGTTTTATTTTTACTGAGTCCCCTGAATAACCTCTTCTTAGGTTAATGAAGTAAGAACTGTTTGGGGTTATTAATTCTGAAAATTGGCTTGGGAACAGATTGTTGACATGGGACACATACAGAGAAAATAAAGTCAGTGCCAGTTAAGACAGCAGAAATAAAAGCATGAAGAAAGAAAACCCAGGCTCCTTTGGAAAAGGGCAGCAGGGCTCTCTTGGCTGTGGTATAAGGTATATCAAGCAAGGAGAGGGCAATGAGGCTAGAAACGTCAGTTGGGTCTAAATTATGGAGACCCTGAATACCAGACTCTAGGCTTTATTCAGGAGACCTTCCTGAGATCTTAGCAGAGGCTCAAGAAATCAGAATAAACTAGTAACACGTGAAGCCAGCATAGAGCCTATAACAAGAAAGCAAAGATAAACAGCATGCAAGTGTGAACTCTGTATGCCGAGTGTGTGTACTCTTCATATTCAATCCCTCTCATGTCCTAAATACCTCGTTTGAAACTCTAAGTTTCAAACCCATTCAGTGCAAACCAGCCTGGAGAGAAGAGCAAGCTCATAACAGTTTAATGAAATATACTCAACTCCTACAGACAGACAACCAAACACTCAAGGATATAAATGGAAATTAGCAAGAGGAAAACAAATCACATACTAAAGCTACAATGTTTTGACATGCTCCCTTGAACACAAAGTCTGTTTCGGTTGTAGTAACAGCCAAACTCACTGGGAAAAAAAATGCAACTTAATTTATAAAAGTCTTACATTTCTTTGTGATTGATTTACATTGAGTAGTTTCTTAGTTCTCAAAATTAGTCACTGGGCATTTATGAGTAGACGCTCTCTCTCTCTTTTTATTACTACATGTTCGTAATACGTACTGACTACACTGATCATGGGAGTTGGTACATGTACTTAACAATCCTCTGAAGGAAATAAATGCACTGAAATGTTCACTAAGCACAGCTTTTAGGTATAAAGTCTAAATAAACATATTTATGTTTCATTAGTAAAAAGTAATTTTTTTACTTTAGTCCAGATTTCCTAAAGTGTTTGTTCAAGACAACTGTAATCAGATAACATAGCATCACTTATTTTCAAGATTTTTACCATAGGAGTAATTCAACATTTCCCTCATACATAGGCAACATATTTTGTACCCACCTGCAGGAGAAAGTGTGGGTTCAGTGGAAAGACTTGTGGTTTAGGAAAAAGCAGATCAAGTTTTAAATCCTACTCTGATATACAGGTGAGCCTGGCCACTTTATATATTCTCTCTGTTCCTGGTTTACAAAGAGCAGGATATATAGATTAGATTGGTTAATGTTAAAGAAAACACCAAGAAAAGTTTGCAGGTGATTTAATGGGAACAACACCTATAATAAACAAATCTTGCATGAGTATAGGGAAAAGACTGGGCAGAAGAAAAGAACAGAGAAATTCCATTTAATTGTTGGAAAAGATTAAATATTATGGAAGGTCTCATAAAAATAAAACCATTTATAATGGTATTATTTAAGATCTGGTTGCCAATATGAAAATTCCATATTTCGTGTACGTTTGATAAAACTTTTTTTCTTTGTCTAGCCTTTAGCATTTTGATTATGATGTGTCTGAGTGAGAATTTCTTCGCATTTATCCTTTTCAGGTTTTGTTGAACTTCTTGAATCTGTATAGTTTGGTTTAACAAATTTGGAGAGTTTTTCAGACATTATCTTCCCAAATATTTCTCAGTCTTGCACTTTATTCTGTTCTTTTGGGACTCTAGTGACATGAATATGAGAGCTTTGTGCCATGGTTCCCTGAAATTGTGTTCATTTTTAAAACCTATTTTCTCTCTGATGTCCAAATTGGTAATTTACATTGGTTTTCCTCTAGTCTATATTCTGTTATTGAACCCATCTACTGAGTTTTTAAAAAAAATCTTGGGATATTGTACTTTTCAGTTCTAAAATATCCTTTAGATTCTATGTCTTCCATTGCCTAGATTTTCTAGTTTCCCATTTGCTCCAAGAGCATGTTCATAATTGTTTGTGAGACAGTTTTTATGACAGTTGCTTTAAAATCTTTGTCAGATAATCTCAACATTTATATCATTTGAGTGTTAGTATTTATCTATTTATCTTCTAATTCAAATCGAGATTTTCCTTATTCTGGTTTTCCCAAATAATTCTGGACTGTATCTTATAAACTATGTGTTATGAGACTGTGGTTTCTGTTTATTTTGTTCCCTCTTTGCAAGTGCATACTGCTTATGAAAATAAATGGTTTTCATTCTGACAGATTTGTACATGCATATAATATACTTTAATCACTCCCTACATAACTCCCTCCACTTGCCCTAACCTCCTTAGTTTCACATTTTTGGGAAAGGTTTCAACACGTATACATTTTGATCCTATTTTAAATCATATCTTTTTTAAAATGAGGTATTACTATTATTTAAAAATTATTATTATTTACATTCACACAAAAAATACCATGTCATTTTTCCTAAACTAAGGTTTAAAAAAACAGTCAATGTCACTTTCATACTACAAAGAAAAAGGGAGTCAGGATCACTGGGCCAGGAAAGAAGCCACATATAGCGAGAAACAGAAAACAAAATACAAATGGAAGAGTCAGACTTCCTTAGAGCCTTATTTAATCTTCCACTGATCCTCTTTAGAGAACTTTAGGCCTACTAGTGCCTATTTTCTTTTTTTCTCCCATCAGAGAGCTATGTATTGACACTGTAACAATATCTGAGGAAGGCACGTCTCATGCATCTAGCACAAACACACAACCCTCACACTTAGGACTTGGAAGATCAATTTCTATTCTTATAGATACATAGAGGTCAACTTCTAGAGAAAAAGAAGAGGGTTTCAGCTGCCTAGAGTGACCAATGAAGTATCACCTAGTGCTATCATGGTTTGGAAGTCAACATTATACCCTCTTAGAGAAAGCCCTGAAGATGTAAAATGTGTCATAACCCTCTCATAATCAACATTCTAAGCTCACACCACACAAATGGTCCCAAATTCTCTAATTTCCATAACAAGCTAACAACAGTTGCCTAATGAAATAAAACTTTGTAATAAAATGCACTCAAAAATGTGTCACATCTTCCCTTGACCAATAAGAATGCCTCTGACAATAGTTTCCAGAATGGTTCTAGCTTTAAACAGATCTACTCCTACGGTTCTGTGTTTCTTCCAGAGGACAAATTTGACAATGAAAACACATGCTCAAATTCTCTTGGAACACTAGAAAATTTTCTTCTATAGGATAACCTGGATGCTCCTTCTTGTAAACGTTTCTTAACTTGAGTTTAACATTAATAAAACAAGGCCGATCCTGAAACTTTTACTGTAATCTCTAGACATTCTTTGATTCATGATTTTCCTAAATGCCCACAAACTAAAACATTTTCTGTTCCGTGAAGCATTTTTACTTTTTAAAAGGTATCAAAATTACTTTTATTTTGGGAACTCTATCCTATGGAATACTTGAAAAATGCTTGAAAACATGGTAAGGATATAAGATGCGGGGTTTAGCTCAATGGCACAAGCACCTGCCTGGCAAGCTCAAAGTCGTGAGTTCGATCCCTGGTACAAAACAAACAAACAAACAAACAACAACAGCAACAACAAAATATATATATATATGATGGCATAAATTTTTATAGAAAAAATGGCAAAACCTGTAAGTATTTTAAATTTTCAAACTGTCTATCCTAATAATTCTATATTTAAAACTCTATCCTATGGAATATTTGAAAAATGCTTGAAGATATAGGTAAAAGAATTTTAGGACAGCATTATTTGTAACTGAAAAAATAAAAACTATGTAATCTTCTAATAGACAAAAAACAAATAAGGTATGATATGATATACCCTTCCCATGTAATACTACTACATAGCTGTGAAAACACTATGAAGTACATTAGTATGCACTGACCTGAGAGAACACTGTATTGTGGAACGGGTCTGATACAACTGCACACTTGCAAAAAGTGAACAACAACAAAAGCCCTATGAATCCCTCATGTGTACTTTTGCATGCATACACAGAAAAGCCTGCAAAGCTTCAAAATCAACCATCTATTGATGCTTACTTTTGAGATGAGTATGATGGGGAAGAAAAAAAGACATTCCACTTATCTACTTGAGAGCTGAACTTTTTAAAAAAATACTTTAATCATGTAAATGATTCTTACCTTCACTCAGCTGTTCTAGCGATCCTCGAGAAAGGAGACTTGAGAAAGATTCTACAACTGTGAATTTTTTCCTATATCTGCATTGAGTAAACAAAAAGAAAGATGAGAAACAGAAAAAATACCAACAAATCAAACTGAGCCCATTTTCATTTGACATGTACATCAGTCACAATCGCACCAAAGAGTCACTAGCTAGAACTCTAAAGCCCGAAGTCTTCAGGCAGATGCCACCTTCTTCCAAAAGTGCACACTCAGCTCTGAGCACTGGACTAGCAACTATGGACGCTCAATACATGTTATCAAATACACGTGTGGACAAACACCCATGCACAACTGAGTATTAAACCTACAAAGGATCTTCCCTAACCTCTATGGCTAAAACCAGTATTTATCTAGAGAGGGTATCCACCAATTAAAAAATGGAATTAGAAAGCGCTATTTGGAAATGCTCTTCATTTGAATGGCTTACAACATAATTGCATAAGGATTAATTTTACCTATGTTAATAGTCACCAATACCATTAAAAGCTTATATTAGGGCTTTCCTATAAAACTAAAAAAAAGTTTTTCCTATAAAACTAAAAAAAAGTTTATAGTTTCCTATAAAACTAAAAAAAAAAAACCTATCGCAATTTCACCAATCAAAACTGTCCAAATATGACCATCTTAGGTGAATATAAGATTCTCTTCTGACTGTGTAGTATCTCCACATAAAACAAATATGTTCCTTGCTTGACTTGGCATGGCATGTAGTACTACTAAATCTCATCTATCTCAGGAGCCCCTTAAGAGATGCATACAGCTGAACCCACTGAATCCTTCCTCTGTAGCTCAAGTCCCAAGCCATCAAAAAAAAGTGGAAAGGTGAGGGGAAGGGGATCTTCATGCCTGTAATCCCAGCACTTCACAAGGCTGAGGCAGGAGGATCCAAATTTGAGCCCAATCTGAGAAATTTAAAAAGATCCTATCTCAAAAAAATTTAAAGAGCTGGAAATATAGCTCGTGTGGGGATCTTAGGCTTAATTCTCTGTACCAAAAAAAAAAAAAAAAAAGCGACTGTACAAATGCTGAACAGGAATTATACTATATTTCCTGATGTAATTTTTTGAATTACATTATATGAAACTGCAAGAAGGTTTGAAGCTGAAGTTATTTACTGCAGCTCTGTACAATCTCAACCACGGAGTTCTCCATCAGGCAAACAGCACCCATTTTATCACACAGGCATAAGGATCTGGAGTCTTATCTCAAATATTTAATGATTCAGTCATACTTTTGGCAGGTTTGCAAGGCGTCCTTCATGGCAGAAATGCCATTTTGAATGTCCTGTTGCTCAAAGGTCATGACAGCCTGCAACACCACAATGGTACTATAGCCCAAAGCATGGTACATACTCTCCTTGGCCCTGGGGAGAACATAGGAAATTAGTTCATTTCAATTCAACAGGGAAAAAAAAAAAAAAACCATTTCAGGTTTTGTCAGATACTAATCATGGAAAATCCTAGTAAATGCATGTCCTGACTTTCACAGAAGTACCGTTTACTCCTTTACCACAATCACTGAAACACAGACTGAGAAAGGTATGCTCTTAGGAACTTAGGAAGCAAGAACTTCCCAGTTACTAAAATCCACACAGGCAGAACAAATGTTCCAGGCTGAAACACAAAGTAGACAGCATGCTTTTCCCCTGCTTCAGCACAAGGGGGCAGCCTGAGGATTCATTTTCTAGGAAAGGTTTCAGAGCAAACCAGTTTTTTCCAGTTGAACATGACGCAATGTATTATCTTAAAATATGAAATAAATGCTAAAATAAAGGCTGGGGTAAATGTATCTTGTGACAGATTCTGACATGTTTTTTGAAAGAAAAAGTTTCATTTAAAAGCACTTCCTCTCCTCTCCAGCCAAAGACCAAGTGGGAAGCAAAATTTCTGCAATTAGATCAGCCATGGAGAACCTTGAACCTTGCATCTGATCTAATTGCACTAACTGAGAGTCCTGATTAAAATTCCTGATAATTCAAATTATCAAGCTATCAGTGAGAACAGCTTCAGGAACCCAAGGGTATTTATTCTAACATATGGCAGATTCCTAGGTTGTGAAAGCATAACCACCTCGTTTTGAAACTTTTTATATTATTTATAATGTTTATAAATTATAAACATTAGGGACAGGGACAGGGATTTATAATGTTTAAAATATAGGACAGGGATGTGGCTCAGTGGTACAGTGCTTGCTTCGTGCACAAGACACATTGGGGTTCAATCCCCAGTACTGCCAAAAAACTACTACAGGGTTTTGGATTTTAACGTAAATGTTAATGCACAACAGCCTGCTGCAGTGTAATACAAACACAAGAGACAGTCCACACTGTTCTTTTGCCATGGAACACTAAGCATCCTTGGGTAACAGGCAGTGTCATGCAAGTAAGGACATTGCCTATTCAAATGAACCACAAGGAATAAAAGCTGCCCAAAGTTAATCATTAATTGTGGCTCCCAACTTCATATTTTTAACATAAATTCTTATAAGAGGAAAAAATAGATTCAATTGGACAAACATATTCTAGTAGTGACTCAAGCATAAATAAAAAGACAATATAAAACAACTGAATACACAGCTAGGTTTTTTTATTCTATATTATGACTAGATGGCTATCAGTGGAAGAGAAAAAGGAGACTTGTTTGAACAAAAATAAATAAAGGAAATTCAGAGATAAAATGAGAAAGGAGACAGCAGAAGAAATAGGGAGAACTAGCAAACGGAGAAGCTAGCTGTTACGGATTAAAAACTGGCGGTCAACTTAATGCCAGCTGGATTATATCACCATGGTGCTGAGCACAGATGTTTCACCTGAGGAAAGTTGCCAGCATAAATGGAGACTTGGAGAAGGAGAAGGGAGATGCGTTAATGTGTTGAGGTGCACTGAGATGCACTGAGGCGCATTGAGGCATTATGGGTTCTCCTACGTGTTGCTGTCTGAGCCATTAGTTCTCCTGGAGAAGCTCTGGTCCTCACATCGAGCATTGCTTCCTGGCTCCGGAGAGGAAGACGTGTGCCACTTGGTCTCCAGAATGAACCCGTCACACTGGCTTCCTGGCATGTACTCGACTGTGCTGGAAGTTGGAGGAGCTCGGGGCCTCTGTGTCATTGAGGATAGCAGTGGTGCTTTTCAGGCCAGCCCTGGTCTTGTTGTGAGTGTGACTTCTTGGCTCCAGTGTAGAACCCTCAACCTATCGGCACAGCTCCTTCACCCCGCTGGCATAGACTTCCTAGTTTCCACCGCTGACCTTTGGGCCTTCCCAGCACGGATCCGTAAAAGAGACTGGCATGTTTCCTTCTTGTGGGCTTTAGACTGCCAGTTGGACTCGTGGGAGGCAATGTCATGAGCTCTGAGTTTTCCTCTGGACTCATGTGGGACATTGCTGTGGGATTCAGGCCCTTGACTAAATATTATATGTCTTTAGTGTTGTGGATAGATTTCCTGTATTTTCTTGTGTTAACTCTGGGTGATGATCATAAAAATAATATTATAAACTCCATGTCCTGATTCTAATTGTTCTGTGTACAACTCCTGACTACAACAATAGCAGAGGGAAGCCGAGGACCAAATGAAGACACAGAGAAGTTTGCGGGACTAGAAGAGGAAAGGGCAAATGAGACAGGCCAGGAAAATAGAGGTTATAAGACAAGTGTCGGGAGACAACGTTGGACAATTTCCCTTACACTATGGCTATTCCATCTACTTTATCATTTTTTCTTAACATCTGAAATATTAACTGACTAACCATCATCACTGCTACTCCAAATCTTAAGAGTTACAAGCTCCTCAAGAGGTAAATTAATTCAAATCAGATTGACCAACTGTATGCCGGAGGTAATAAATAGGATTCCCCACCTGTGTGCCCAAATAATTGTCTAGAAATTTATGAGATGAGTGCTAAGCTTCACCTAAGAAAATGACTATGTTTGAAGGCACAAAGTAAGATAATTTGTGAAAGCTATAGTCACACATAGTGGAGCTGGTGATTGTGGTCAAAGTGAGGGCTACTAAATAGGTTAAATTTGTGTGGTATGCCTTTGTGTGATTTGTTTGTTTGCTTGTTTTTGGAGACAAGGTCTCATTACATAGTTCAGGCTGGCCTTGAACTGACTATGGAGCCCAGGCTGACCACCAACTCACAGTGATCCACCAGCCTCAGCCTCCTGAATGCTGGGATTATAAGCATGCCACCATATCTGGCTGCCTAAGCCAAGGTTCTGTTGACTAATTTGAAAATTAACAGTTACTCTCAATTGAAATTAAATTGCTTAGCTTGTTTATCGCATAAGTAGGGGATCGCAATAAAATCTCTATTATCTTAATTCTTTTTAGTGCCAAGGTTAGCACCTTCTAGTTCTCATTTCAAAGGAAACTTTTTTCAATGATATTTAAGAGAAATATACATAAAATATTTCATTGAAGAAAATAAAACTGACCTACAAGAGTATAACACATGACAATATTTGAACAAGTATGGGTATTAAAATATGAGAATCGGAAATTTTCTACTTGTTAAATTTGAAATGACATATTTCCTTTTATTCTAATTCCTGTTCTTTTTCTATTGGTATATGTTTGTAATATATAATAATTACATAATTTAAGTGACTAAATCAGACATACAAGCTTAAATATCACATCATTTCTCTTATACAAGAAACTCAAATTATAAATACAGGGCAATATAAAAGAAAAATAATAGAAAGTAGGGAGATAATTTTCAAATGGAAAGGAGAACAAGAGATAAAGGAGGAAAAGATGATTTTAAAAAAGAAATGAAAAAAATGGATATAGTTTGTGCAAATGGGAAGAGGAGCAAGAGATGGAAGGAATAGGGAGGGAGAGGTAGGGTAGGGAACAAAAAGCATTAAAATGTGTTATGTACATGTACCAACTCCTAACAGCAAATGTAACCATTCTGTACTGCAAACATGTACTAATAAAAAGAAAAATAATCACATTCATATTGAGAAATTAGTACATACACATATTGCATCACAATAATTTCACTTTCCCTTTCACTTCTCACCGCTCCCCTTCCTCAGATTCCTTCCCATAATCACAAAATCTCTCGCTCTCTGCTTTCTTTCATTTTTTACTTTCTTTAAATGATTTATATGGGAGTTTCTTACCTAAGAGAAATCATGTAATATTAGCTTTCTGTGTCTGATTTATGTTATTTACTATCATGGTCTCAAGAACCATCCATCCTCCTATGGAAATCAATGTAAAAATTCTGCAAAATCTATAAATAGAAATTCCATTTGACCCAGGTATACCTTTTCTGGATATTTTCTCCAAGTAGTCAAAGATATCACAATAGAATGATACATGTGTATCTACATTTATACATATATTAGCACAAGTTATATGAGCTAAGTTATGGAAGCAGCCTATACACCCATTAACAGATGAATGGGATAAAGAAAATGTGGTAAGTATACACAATAGAGTACCACTCAGCAATAAAGAATAAATTTGAACCATTCATAGGAAAATGGAGGGATCCTGAAATGACATTCCCTAATGACTTTAAAGCTGAACAACAGTAAGGTGACTCAACCATGTTAGCTTATAAATATTTAAATTGAAACAGGTACGTTAACTTACAAGCATGACATCAAAGAACTATATGAAAAAATTTATCTAAAAGAAATAATTACCATGGACGAAGCAATTCTAAGGCATCTGTAAATCTGTTACTTAGAAATAAGTTCAATGCCACTGCACATTCTTCTAGACCACTCTTGAGATCCACTTTGGTTGAAGATAAACTAAAGATCAAGAAAAAAATTACAAAGAATTATTATAACTGTCACTGTTAGCATGCTATCCAAGGAAGTATGTATGTGGACTCTGGAGAAAGGAAGGCTATAATCTGCCACTTCCTAAGATAGCAGCAAAGGGAAGTTTTCCTACACTCACCCCATGTAGGTTTGATAATCTCAGTCATTAAAAGTCTACCATGAAAGCCAGGTACAATAGGACAAGACTGTAATAGCAGCTACTCTGGAGGTTGAGGTAATAAGATTGTAGTTCAAAGCCGCAAAGGTAATTTAGTGAGACTCTGTCTCAAAATAAAACTTTAAAAGGACTAGGAATGTATTTCAATGGGTGAGTGCCCCTGGATTCAATCCCCCATATTAAAAAAAAAAAAAAAGTACACTGTCTCTTGGATTCATCCTGTTTCATTCCCACCTCTCACGGGTGGCCCAGTGTCTAAAGATTGGTGTCTCCTACTGCCCTAGCAAATCTTCCCCTAGAATTCACTCAACTAATTCTTATGGACAACCTACCTGTCCAGGTGCTGGTCATACAGCAACAAACAAGACACACTGGGTCCAGGGCCCATGAAGAAAGGAAAGCAGACTTACACAAGTAGGTCAGTAACTAAGACCTCAGATTGGGTGAATAGTCTGAGACTGAACCTGATTTGAGGAGCAATGGTGGGGACATGAACAGAAAGCCAACATGATTAAGGAGGGTCACAGAAAGCTTTCCAAAAAAGGTAAGCTCCAACTGCTGTACAATCAAGTCCGCCGTGGGAATTTCTAGTTCCAATTAGAAATTAGTGAGCAAGGTAGAGAAAACGAGGGCTGAAAACAGGCAAAAGTCATAAAGGTAAAGGAGACAGATTTTGTTCTAAGAATAAAAGGAAGCACCGTACGTTGTCTCGGAAATCCCCACTCCCTTCCTAATCACCCCTTCCTTCTATCCCTTTTACCTCTCACCTGATCTCTAGCTTCACTCCCACCATTTCTCTCTAAGGTTACAGCACATCCTTTATTACCAGGAAATGGGCTGTGAACAGATACTGGTGCTGTTGCCAATCAAAACAACTGCCTCTGCATCTCAGCTGGCCACATTATTATCTGGGAGGACATACCATGCCTGTCCCAGCTTAGAGGGACAAACAAAATCAGGGTCTAACCTAAAACATGGTAAATTCAACCCTTGTAAGTGGTTCGCTAAGAAACAGCCACCTCCACACACACACGCACACACATGTACACCCCAAAACATCAGTGCTAACAAGTGTTCTAAACCCTCAATCTTAGAATTTCTCTCAGACATCTGTCCATTTGTACTGTCATCACATGAACTGAGATGTGATTATGCCACATCTGAAGTGTGAAACACTCACCAAGAATGCTTTCCTCATTCCTACTGTTTGGAGTCCATGGCCCTCAAATTTGGGTACAGCAGACTCACCTGGAGGCCTTACTACACCAGACTGCTAGGCCTTGCCCCCAAAGCTTCTGACTGAAGCCTGATGATGTGGGCCCAAGTCATCAAATGATACTAATTCCACTTTAATTCATCCTGTAGGCCAGGATGAATTTTAAACAAGGAAACATCTTCATGATGCTGCTTCCTTACAAGAACTAAAAATGGCTGTAAACACCTGTCAGAAAAGTATAAACTGCTCTGCCTGGTTTCCGGGCCCAGAAATTTGGTCACATCACACCTCTCCAACCAGACTGTACTGATGTGATGAAGAAAGCTACTTAACAATCGCCAAATACCTTGCAGGTGACTTATTAAGACAGCATTCCTCTTAAGCGTCAAGTGATGCAATGAACAGATCCTGGATTGAAAAGCTGAAGGCAGCACTGCGTTTCTCCAGAGCTCTTAAGCTCCCTGGGTCCCTGCCTCATCTTTGAAATGCTCAGATGCTCTCACATTAGACAACTTGTTCAAGAGAAACAAAGGCAACTGTTACCATAAGCATACTGTGTAAACTTTCTCCTACACAAAGTAACAATAATGCCAACTTTCCAAAGGCCATAGATACTCAGCCCACACATTCTAGACATATTCTAGACCTCACAGAGCCCTGCCCCAAGTGTCTTTCTTAATATATATCCTTGTTAAGGTGAAGACTCATCATTTCTAATTTAGAACATACACTACTTTAAGGTAGATTGTGTATTTTAGTCTTATTTTTTAAAAAATACATGGGCTGGAGCTTTAACTCTGCGGCTCAGGAGCTTGCCTGGTTAGTGTAATACAAGGTCATGAGTTCGATCCTCAGTACCACAAATTAATTAATTAATTAATTAATGATAATAAAATAAAAATAAAAAAATAAAAAGTTCAGCATCATTGGATGTAACAAATGAGTAAGCAGTATGATGAGCTGGTCCACATGATTAAAATAAAATAAAATAAAATAATAAAATAAAATTTAAAAAAATACAAAACTAGCTGGGTGTGGTGGTACATGCCTATAATCCCAGCATTACAGGAAGCTAAGAAGAACAGCAGTTTGGGCCCAATCTTAGTGACTTACTGAGACTCTGCCTCAAATTTTAAAAAAGAATTTTTTTAAGGGTTTGGGGCTATAACTAGGTAGCAAAGTCTTGGATACGATGCCCTGTACAAAAAAAAAAAAGGACATAAAAAAAGTTTGGCAGTATGGGACAATGCTACTCTTTCATTCCAATTCCACTTCTTCTCTTATTAATATCTTAATAAGCTTGGTTAAAAAACAATTACATTTACTGTAGTGGATAAAGATTTCGGGTCTGGTTAACAGATGAATCTATTCATTTCCTGACTTCACCCCTAACTAAACATGGTCATCGCAAGTCATTTTACGTGGCTGGGGATTTAGCTCAGTGGCTTAAGCGCCTGCCTGGCAAGCGTGAGGTCGTGAGTTCAATCCCCGGTACCAAAAAAAAAAAAAAAAAAAAAGCAAGTCATTTTTCTTTCCTAGCACTCAGTTTCCTTAGCTATAAATGGGTCTAGTAAAAGTGTCCACACATCACAGATTGTACTATCAATGCACAAAATGTACTAGTGTCTGAGATACCAAAGTTTCAAGTAATTACCAACTATTTATTACCACCATTTTGTAAATATTCTAAATAATTTTCAATAATTCAGTGCTGTCAGGTATGTAACAGTTAAAGTAATTTAATAAATTGTTCATTTATCTAATCAACCCATATAGTACCAGGCAAGTTGGCAATGTTCAGAATGGAGATAGTATAAATATCAAAATGGAAGACAAAATGAATAAAAATAAGATCAGAAAATCTGAAGCAATATTTTCTAAGGAGCTGTTCTTAAGAAAACCCCAAATTGAAGTAGAAAAAACCTAGTCATTTGCAACATGTAAGTTATGTTCCCTATAAAATAGTCAACATAGAATATTTTTTATGAAAATTTGAAAATACAAATGTGGGTGGGGGGATAATTACAGACTAAGGGAACAAGAGCACACAAAAATGCTGTATTCTTTGCTAAGTACATCCAGAGACACTTTCAACTGTCCACAGGGTTCCAAGAGCACCTGCCTCAAAGCTGCAATCAAAGATTTATTGTAGGATATGGATTCCACTGCAATTATGGTCCTAAATAACCAAATCGCAGACTCCCAATGTTGTTTTCAATTCCTTATCTGGATGTGTTTGTCTCTATTCTCTGAGAACCATAATTTATACTGACTTATGTTGGGCAGGGAGAGACTGGGTAAAGAGCAGACAGTCATAGGTAAGGATGGGCATACAAAAGGGGGTTTGAGCCAATGGTAATAAAGGGGAGAAGTGAGCAACTTAGGTTTCCCAGTTTCTTTGGGGCTTCATTTCCTTATAAAAGGCTCCTACATCATATAAAACATTTTAAACAAACTTGTATATATCTCTCTTGTTAATCTGTCTTTGTCTTTTATTATAGGTGCTTCATCCATAACTCAAGCTGTAAATGAAAAGGTAATTTTTGCGGTTTTTTTGGCTTTGGGGTTTTTTTTTGTTTTGGTTTTGGTTTTTTTGCCTTTTTGAGACAAGGTTTCACCGTATAATTCACGCTGGCCTTGAACTCACAGCAGTCCTCCTGCCTCGACCTCCCAAGTGCCGAGATTACAGATGTAATCTCACACCTGGATGTCCTAATTAACAGGTGTGAGACAGGTGCACTTCCTCTGTGCACAGCTTTCCTCAATGGGGACTGTCCTGGATAAACTCTACTAGACTCTCTTCTCTCCTCTGAGTTCCTCCCAAGTGGTGACTTGGGCACGAGTGGCCCAGCCTCTTCTTCACAGGGCAGAGGTGCTTAACAGCCTGATCTTTCTATAGGCAGTGAGCTAAGAACGGCAAGCTCTACCACACCCCACCCTCAAAAGGAGGCTTCCAGCTTAGGGCCTCCATCCCGTTCAGGGCTGCGTCAGAAGGCCCAGTACTCCAAACATTAAAGCTGCATCCTCTAACACAGTGTTCATGAATAAAAAAGCTGAGAGTTTGATCTTCATAGGTCTAACCTTTCACCAATAATCCAACTAACAGTAAACATAAGCCAGAAAGCTCTTTCAAAGCAAGAACTAAAGAGAATTTTACACACAGAGTAGTAGTGGGACTACAGTTTACTCTCTGGAGAACTTTAGAGTATAGAGGGCATTTTTGCAAATGAAGAACCTATGTGAGAATCCAGCTCTTCCTGCCCTCAAGAGCAGCACGCCAAGGTACTGATTCAGTTGTGTGGAGTCCAGAGCTCAGAAACACCCACAGTTGGACAGCCGGACTACAGAGACTTTCATTAAACTTTCTCATTAGTTACTGAAGAGTAGGGAGGCCTTCCAAGTTCACAAACTATCATGGGCTGTGTTGGATAATACAGCTACTGAGCAAGCTGTTTCCTCATCTCTAGAAAGGATAAGAAGATATAACAGTACCATTTAATGGTATTAATACTGCCACTATGAGAATCAGAAAAGAGAAAATGTGAAAACAAAGATGCAACTATACAGGAGGCCACTGAAACTGAAAAATGATCACACATGCAGGGGTGAGGTATGGCCATTCCAAGAACAAAGAGTACCCGGGTCAAGCCATATGAAGAAGCTGCTCCAGCCCAGAAAACACCAAGCCCCTATACAATCCAAGCAGTGGGTTGCTAGGCAAAGGGGTGCCATGTGACATTATGTGGGTAAGTTACTATAGTGAGAAGCAGTTCCTTTCCTCCCAACAGAAGAGAGGGTTCCACTTGATTCCAACTTTCTATGTCTCGTCTTTATTTCTTCACCTTCTTGCCACACTTCATGGTCCTCACCCCAGGAACCTGAAGAGCTGCACGGGTTGCAGCACAATTAAATAATGCACTAGAAGGAGTGAGGTAAATGTTATAATTTCTAAGGGATAAAACTCAGCCTCTCCCCATATGAACAGTGTGCTCATCCTTCAGACCAGAACAGGAGACTAAAGCTCTGATCCACAGTCACTCCCATGTGCCCCAGAGCATCATTTCATATCTGCTGTGTGTGGCACATCTGTTCATTAACACAGGAGTGGGACTTTTATTCATCTTTCTGGAAAAACCAGGGTAAGATACATAAATAAATTCACTTAAATTACTTCAGCTTTAGTGCCTTTTCCTCCTACACTGACTGGTTAGGAAGAACAATTATAATGAGCTGCTCTTTAATAGTATGGTAATATTTTTGCACTACCCAATATGTCTCTGATAAAATTAACTTATTTTAAAATGTCTTCTTGGCAAATACTGGTAACTACCCTGCTTTATCCTATTACTGAAGATGCTGGATAGCCATAAGCAACCAAGCCAGTCACTCATAGTAATGTCAAAAGAATGAGGAAGAAGTAAGAAGGGACACCGAAACCTGCCCTGCTTTCCTGAACTCAGTGCAGAGATTCTCTCCTTATCCTAAAAGGGATCTTCCCAAGATGGAAAGGTAGAGACACCCTAACAGCACAGAAAAATGTACCTATCACAAAGAACGAGGTTTAAAAAAAAGAACTAGGTTAAACTTCATAAATTATGGGCAAGCTAACCTAGATTCTTTCCTATTTTTAAACTGTGGTAAAATACTCACAAAATTAACTCTCTTCATAACTTTTAAGTGTATAGTTTAGCAATACTAATATTCACTGTCTTGCACCATCTCCAGAACTTTTCATCTTGCAAAACTGAAACCCTACCCTTGCTAAGCAGCAGCTACCCTATCCAGCATTCCTTAATAACCAAGAGTTGTCCTTCTTCTCTCACTAGCCCTAATCAAATATTTGCCATAATCTTGACTTAGCAATGTGGAGACAGCATTCCATTAAAAGAGTCTCTGGAAATCAGTTTCCTAAGTGGCCAGAACTCCCTGCATAACTCTAGGATTCCCCAAGTGAACCTTTAGTAAGTAACTCAAGGTAGAAATGTTCTGTGCTTATCACCCTGCTGTAGTAGGTGACAAGCTGGAAAGTGAAGAGAGTAACTCTACAAACAGTTTTCTCTCTATTTCTTTACTGTGAGACTCAAGACTCCTGCTTTCTGCTTTCTTAAGGTTCTCAAATATATTTATTTTAAAAAGACAAGATACACTTTATCTCAGAGATCTTAAATGGGCAATCTTTTTGTCAATCCACTTCTTATGGGTGGGGCAACAACAAGCCTCACCTATAATGAAGAGATGATAAGAGGAAGCAGGGATGGAAAAACCCTGGGCCAGAAAAAAGTCTTCCCTCATTTTTTCAAAGTGACCTTGAACATAGCTGCTTCAACAACTAGTGCATTCACAGACTTGATGTCATGAACACAAAGCTTACAAATATATTAAAGGTGACTTTTAATAATATCAGCAAAACTCAAAAAGAATTTCAGAGCCACAAGGCATTTTAGCTAGTCAGGTACTTCTTTGGACATCAAGATCTTTTTTTTTTTTTAATTTTATTTAAAGAGAAAAAAAAAAACCAAACAAAACAGAATAAAGGGTAGCAACAATAAAGAATTCCGGGGGGGGGCACTAAGAAATCATTACTTGACAAATTACATACTGACATCTTGAAAATAGTTGTTCCAATTACAAAATTAAAACATGCAAAGTAGACATTCAAACAGTGAAACTGTTAACAGTTCTGCTCCACGATCTGACAAAAAATGCAATATGGTCATCCATCTTACACACTCAAATGTACATGCAATTATATCAAAAGGGTAAAATTAAACACAACAAAACAGAACAAAGCAGGTCACAAGAAAGCAATGTAAGAGACATAAATTTCAAAGCTAGACATCGGAGATATTCACTCTCTATCATATTGACTCTTGTTTTCTTCCAAATAGTTGTCCATATTGTCACATACAGGGAATTCACATGAAACAATGTAGTATAGAACTGATATGAACAGGACAAGGAAGGCGTTTCAGGTCTTCAAGACCAGGAAATAGGAAAGCCAAGAATGGCTGTCATAGTGTCTCTCATTCTCTTCAAAACTATCCATACCTTCATATGTGTTCAACTTAAACAAAACAAAACAAGCTAAAATTACTTTGAATAAAGAATGTTAGTATTGCTGGATTTCACATCATGACATTATGGAATCAGCACTGGGTACTGTAGTGTCTCTTTTTCTTCAAAGTAGTTGTTCATTAAAACATGCATTATATAGTTGGTCCTTGTAAACTGTTTATAAGCTCTACACATGCATGAGTCTCTACATGTATATCTATCTTTCCTGTATTAGAGGAAAAACAAAACAAAGCAAGACAAAACAAAACAATTCCTAGAAAAGCATGAAGCAAAAAGTCATATAAAACCACAATACAAGGTGATCTACAATGGTTACCATGATGTCTCAGCAGTCTATAACAACATTAATAAAAACAAAGCACTGGAAATACTGTAAGATTTCAAAAAGCAGGCAATAATCAAACCAGAGTGGGTATCTTAGTGAATCTTGTCATCTTCAAGGGAGTTGCCTATACTCTTAGACTTGATGCTATCAACCATAACAGATTTGAATAAAATCAGTCAATACAAAATAGCATTCTAACAAACCAGATTCAAATAAGATCAGTCATAATAATAAGACAGTATAAGTTATACAGGGCTTCAGATTAAGTTGATAGGAAATTAAGAATGATTACCATAATATGTCCTCTTGTTTTTGGGATAGCTGACCTTGTCCTCAAGTCTAGTGTAAGTAGACAAAGTGGAACAGCATGTAATCCATCCAAGCAGAGTGATGAGAATAATGTAGATTTTTAAATCTTGTTACCCCATTAACAATATCCTCTGCCTTCCTTTTTTAGACAATTCCTCCCCTTTCACTCCCATAGGGTGCACTGCTTATGTTGGGTCCCACTGCCTCCCTATATAGAGCATCTCAATGGACCCTGTCTTCTGATCTACTCTGCCTGTGTTTCTCTCTGTTAGTATTTCAAGGCCCTCTATACTAGAGATTACAGCCAATCTTCTCTGCCTCATTTCTGCTATTCTATTTTTCTCCCATTGGTTGTCTATTTTTCTCTTCCACTCCACTGTCTGCCCCATTCACTGAGGCCTCTCTGCCACTGTTCCTGAAATGCTTGTATTCTTTTTCTCTCTCTCTAGAATATCCTTCAGTATGTTTTGTAGGGTTGGACTGGTGGTCACAAATTCTCCCAGTTCCTCTTTGTCATGGAAGCATCTTGCTTCTCCATTAATTTCTAGAGAGAGTTTTGCAGGATACATCAATCTGGGCTGGAGGTTGTTCTCCTTTAGAGCTTGAATTATTTCACTCCAAACTCTTGACTTGATGGTCTGTGTTGAGAAATCTGCCCGTGATTTTGATGGGTTTTCCTTTATAGGTGATCTGTTTCTTTTCTCTGATGGCTTTTAATATTCTGTTCTTGTATTGAATTTCTGAGATCTTGATTATTATGTGTCTGGGTGTAGCTCTGTTTTGGTTGTAGGTGGCTGGAGTTCTGTATGCTTCATACGTCTGCATATCATTTCCTTTTTCTATGTTTGGGAAGTTTTCCTTAATAATTTCTCTGAATAGCCTTTGCAATTCTTCTGTTTTGACTCCTGCTTCTTCATTCACATGCTTTATTAAGTTATAGATCCTCTTGTCGTCCTCTAGCCTTTGCATGGTTACTGCCTGCTCCCTTGTTATTTTTAAGAGACCTTCCCTTTCATGATCACACATTGCAAGCCTATGTTCAATTTTTGATAGTCTATCTTTAATTTCTTTCATGCAGTTTTGCCAACTTTCTATGAAGTCTTCAGTTTCCTGGTAATCTCTTTGAATCTGCTTCATGAATTCTAGGTTTGCTTTATATTCTTCATTGAACGTTTCTCTCCTTTTGTGTTCCTCCATTCTTCTGTCTGTGTCTTCTTGAGAGGTGCCCAGCCTTTCTTTTATCAATCTACTTATCTCTTTTTTAATTTGAATTAATATTTCAGTTTTGATCCCGCTTACGAGGTCCTAAAGATATCTCTTTATGTCCCTTCATGTCCGCTGATGCTGTGTTTGATGTTGCATGTTTGCTGCCCTCAATCTCTTTTATATTTACCTCTCCTGGATCAATATTCTCAGGGTTGGGGGCTGGGAGCTTTTTCTTATCTTTCTCTCCTTCCATACAAGTGTATAGTATAATTCCCAGCCCCTTTTCTTGTTGGTTAGGGTTCTTCTGGAGCTCGCAGGCTAGGGGCTTCTGCCCTCTGCAATCCGCTATCAGAGAGTGAAGTGCAAGCAAGGGTAGTATACGCTGGCTCCTCCCCTCTGGGCCAGTCAACCTTCTCTCGGGCCTTCACTGTGTCACATGCGCTGTGCTTAGGGAATTGGTTTGGGATGACCCACTGGGTCCTGTCCAGGGACGAGGCCCAGTCCAAGCAGATCCCACCAATCCGCTTCACCAGGGGAGCAACCAACTGAAGCCCCTTCTTACAGAGTTAGGACTTTCCTGCCCAACTCCAACATGTAGTCCAGTTGGTTGCCCCTTTCCCACAGGAGGGTCCCATTCCCATCACTCACCACGTGTTGATGCTGGTCCCTAAGAACTGCTGGGCTCCCCGACCTCTGACCTCAGCGCCGCTGCAGCGCAAATTCACAGTGCCTCTGGGTGGGTCACATGCAGGGCAGGGTCTGGGCGAGTCACACGCAGGGCTATTGAGCTCCACGCTCAGGGCCGCTCAAGCCAGTCGCATCGGAGTGGGTTCAGTCGCTCAAGTCAATCTTGGGCACGAATTCAGGCAGCTCGGTGAGAGTGCCGTGCTCGCCGATCTTAGCTCCTCTAATGGTAGCCCCGGGACTTTGTATTCAAGCACCTCTTTTCCCTTCAGTTTCTTCCTGGGTTGAGAGAATCCATCTTCCTCTGTTTGGGTCTCTCCAGGGTGTTTTATTTTGGCATTTGAGCTGTCTGTCTCAGAGAGGCTCCATATCCTGCTACCTATAGGTCCACGATCTTTCCTCTTCCAGACATCAAGATCTTAATATGTAAAGATTTGCTCCTAATCTTTGTAGGTTAAAAGAAGAATCAAAAGAATCATGACTGTCAAAAGCACTTTTGTTTCTTGTTTTGTTTTGTTTTGTTTTGTTTTGTTTTGTTTTGTTTACTGTACTGGGATTGAACCCAGGGCTTCACACTAAGCTACATTACCAGCCCTTTTTTTAAAATTTTGAGACAGTCTTGCTAAGTGGCTAGGTCACCACACTGGGTTCCAACTTGTGTTCCTCCTGCCTCAGCCTCCCAAAGCAGTGTTACAGGCAGCTGAGCTAGTTACAAATATTACAGGCAGTCAGACAGGGCTAGGCCCTCAAAGAAGCCAGCACAGAGGACCAGATGTCTGGTGACCTTGGAGACACACACCTCTTGCTGTGTGACAGATTTCAAGATAGAAGGCAAAGTAAATGCGACCATACACTTAAATATAATCCTTAGGGATTAAATCTGAATCTCCTTGAGAAGCCAGGAGTCACCATCCCAACCCCCTATGGAAAGAGTCACTGATCCATGAAGAATGCTCACTTGCTATGTGACTCGCTTTCCCATTTGTCCCTGATTTGGTCAATTTTTACCTGAACAATTAAACTTATTGGTTGACCATAGCTCTGTCCCACCTCATGTCCATCTGCCTTGCAAGTTCCTAGTTTTCTCCAACTTTAGACCTGCCTCACTCTATACAAATCCTGAGAAAATACAGAATCTTTGGCAACCCACTCGAGACCCCTTCTGTCTCTCAGACAGAAGCTTTCTTTCTCTCAGTAAATATTTCTGCTTTAAACCTCCGTTGTTCCGAAAGTTCATTCTTCAATTTTAGAGAACACAAACTTGTTCTGGGCATACGATAGGTTAGAAGTTTCATTCCCCTATATCACTGTGAGTACAGGCAGTGCCACCACATCCAGATTCAAAATATTTCTCAATATTAAACAAATGAGAGATCATAACCAGAGAGGAAAACACATTCATGAAAGGTACACAGCCTAGGAATGAAAAGGTAAGAGTATTAGGTTGCAGTTCTATCACAACCTGGCAGTGCATCATGGGTATGTCACTTAATATCCAGGTGTTTCATTTTTTAAAGGACCAAAACTCCCTCACTGCCTGCTCATAGCTCTGTTCAAAGAAGCACATAGGTATTGTGGAGTGAGGGATACCACTGTGACATACTAGGCAAAGCCATTATTTTCTGTGTATCCTAACCACCTAAGAGCTACATTCACCTACTTTCTACCTGCATCTTCACTTGCTAGAGTCTTTGGGGGCTGTTCCACAGTACATTTGCAAATCCTTGTTTTTACTTAATCATTTGGAGGTCTACTGGTTAAAAGGTAGAGCAGTAATTTTTATTGTTCACTTTTCTGTTTTAAAGGCTACAAAATCATTAATACTATAATGAAAACATCTCTAAATTATTTCTTACATTTCACCATTTCTTCCTGTATATGTCTTTAATTTCTTTCTGACCCCTTCCCAGCTCGAGACGCATGCAAATTTCACTCATTCCTATGTAAAGCAAACTCAGTGTTACAGCCTGTGTCTAGATGTAACCCCATGACTCAGACAGCCATAGGCGGGGCTTCTTTGGAAGTGGCTGGATCTAGAGTGTTTGACTGATTCATGGGGTAATGCTAGGAGTCGGGTGGGTGATTACTAAATCAGCCCACTGATTGGTTTGGTACCACCCTAATTCCAGTAGATAACTTTCCCTCAATCTTGTTTTGTGTACAAACACACAGCTTTTCTGCTATAGTCTGGAACTATGATGTCCCCCACAAAGGCCCAAGTGTTAAAAGCTTGGTCTTCAAGGAGGTACTACCACGAGATGGTGGACTCTCTAAGAGCAGGATCTAGTGGGAGGTCTGTGGGTGACTGTAGAGCTGTAGACTGAATTGCTCCCTGGCCACAAAGTAAGTGGTTTTGCTCTGCCACTCACTCCTGCCATTATGTGTTGCCTCATCATGGTCCCAAAAGTAAGAGGGCCAAGTGATCACAAACTGGAACCTCTAAAACTGTGAGCTAAAGTAAACTTGTTCTGTTTGTAAGTTGATCAGCTTGGATATTTGATATAGTAACAGAAAGCTAACTAATGTATTTATTCTACCATCCTTTCTCTTCCTAGAAAGAGCTTGAAAAAGAATTGACATCTTTAGCCACCACAGCCAAGCTCCTGCTCCAATTTCCCTGATTCCCTCCAAGCTCACAATTGCTGATACACTAACTGCTATACAAAAATGCAAAGGACAGCCAGGTGTTGCAAGATATGCCTCTAATCACAGCTACTTGGAAGACTGAGGCAGCAGGATTACAAGTTTAAAGCCAGGCTGGGAAACTCAGGTAGATACCCTATCTGGGAAAAAAAAAAAAAAAAAAAAAAGGACTGGGATGTAACTCAGCAGTCCCCATGCAAAAGGCAGGCAGGCAGGCAGGCAGGCAGGAAACACCTAAAAGGATTCTTGTTAGCCCAGCAGGTTTTGTGGCAGCACCTGGGTCTGCTGACAAGATTTCAGAACTCACCCTTCCCGCATATCCCTTGCCTGCCCTGTGGCCACTATCTCAGTCTTCCCCTCTCTCACATGTCTCATTCCTTCCATCATCTTTCACTGTCTATATTCTCAAAGGTTCCCTCATTTCCTTCTCTTGATTTGCTTTATCTTAGAAACAGCATCTGAAGCTCCCAACTTCCACAACTACATACATGCCAAAAATGCCCAGTCTACAAACCCAGTTCAGTGCTTTCTATGAATGTTTCAGTAATTTTTGTTTATTACCATTTCTACACCCAGTGCTATCAATGATGATACAGGAGTTACCTAACTATTGAATTAAAGAATAAACTAGAGAATTAGAGAATAACAATGAAAGAGAAATTTTCTTCCTTAAAAAAATAAAATTTTCTTTCTTAAAACAATTTTTTAAAAAATTTCCCTGAGAAGGGACATATAGAATAAAAAAGTAATGTGGAAAATAAATGACTTAGCTGGTCATGGTGCTGCACGCCTACAATCCCAGCACTCAGGAGGCTGAGGCAAGAGGATCTTTTGAGGCCAGTCTGGGCTACATAGTGAGTTCAAGGCAAGCCTGAACTACAGAGCAAAACCCTTTCTCAAAAAAAAAAAAAAAAAAAAAAAAAAAAGAAAGCCTTAAAATCCTTAGAAGTTAGTTTCAACTTCATTTGTATTCTTCAACAGCTTCCATATATGAAGACAAATTGTCAGATTCACAAGTACAACGAAATTCCAAATATAAAATCTGAACTGCTGAATGGATCTGCTATATGATTTTAGAAGTTTAATAAACCTGTAAAAAGGTGTGAAAATCACTTTCACATGGCAATGAACAGCTTTAAGAAAAGTTGCTTTAGTAACTCATAACAATTTACATGATCAAGAATTTTTTTTTGATCAAGAATTTTTTAATTAATTCTAGAATGGGTCAGAAAGAAATAGTAATTAACAATTAAATATATTATAAAACATACCTAATGGAAAGGAGAAATGTCATGATAATCAAGTTTTAAAATTAGATACTAAATAGTGTATTCAATATTATTATAACTAAGAAAATATTATCTCTACATATGATGAGAAAAAAAAAACAGTTTTGGCTGTGGTTCATATTTCATTCTCTGCTCTATTGGGGCACCATATAGTGGCGGTTTGTAGTTGTGGGGAACTGAACCCAGCCCTCAGGCAGGGTAGGCAAGTGACCTCTCACTGTACTACAACCCAGCCCTCACTCTTCTTTATGCTGTTTATAGCTCCTGAGTTTTCTCAATGAACACATTTTATATAATGCATTTTTAAATCAAGGTTATGAAAAATCTAAGAAAAATAATTTTAACATAATATTCAGTAAAAATATCATTTCTGTTAAAACTATATCAGGAGACACAGGCCTATGGAAAACATTGGAATGAAATACATCAAAATTCTAACCCATAACTATGTTCATAATTAATGGGCAATATTTTTTCTTTCCTCTGTCTTCTCCAATGTTTGGCAATGTGGTTATATTATTTTATGATAAAAAATCATTTAAAATGCTTAAAACTAAAAAAGATTCACAGGAAAGTTGTGTCCCAAAAACTGAATTTAATTTAGTTTTACTTTTAAATAACAGAATACCTTAATAGCTACTTACCACTTGTCCTAATTTGCAAAGTGGCTATAATTGCCTCAGACTCTCCTAAACTCAGAGATTTGTGGAAATACCAGTGCTACTTACCCTAAAGGGTTGTGCTATTCTTCCAGGTTCCCCAAGAATACCTATATACCCTTCTCACCTGTTCATATCAGATCCTCTCATCTGTCTGGATGTTCGTTTTGGATCACACGATGAAAAGTGAAAGTTGCTTGTTGCCATATTTGACTGAGAAGATCTGTTAATTAAAAAAGCAAAGTGAGTGTTTTTGTTTGTCTGTTGTTTTGCAGTAATGGGATTTGAGGCCAGGGCCTTCACACTGCTCTTCAATCCAAGACTTTTTTGGAAACAGGGATTCAGAAAGCTGCCCAGGTGGGTCTCAAACTTGCAATCCTCCTGCCTCACCCTCCCAAGTCCTGACATTATACATATGTATCACAGTACCTGCCTATTTCTTTGTTCTGTGAGAAAAGTCTACATAGACACAAGTATGTCTCACCTTTTTTCCTTCAATTATTTTGTACACTCACCTCCATTTCTCATCAATTTTGATACTCAAGGTACACAGTTATGTATTGAACATTCCTCAAATATAGCAGTAATACACTTATTTTTGTTTTTATTCTTGTATACAAAATGTAAACTGAAATCTCACAGTTTTCCATCCAAACACTGTAATTTTTAGTATACTTCTAGATTTTTCTAAAATAAACCTACGTATCTTTTTCTACAACTTTATTGAAGACATTTGTATTTCATTAAAATGGACAACTATATACTGTAATTGTCCTAAATCTTCTCTTCTCAAAATACAGTTACTTTATCATAGTAGCTGCACAATATCCCACTTAACAGAAGTACCATAATGCATTACTTATCCCTCATCTCAGGCAAGTCTGTTGCACCCAAAGGTTCACTATTACAATCTGTTGTAATAAGCCCCTTTAACTACTTCCTTAACTATTTCCTAGACAAAAATTCCTGGAAGAAAAACATGTAATATATAAAGTATTTTCTTTTTAATACACTATCGAATTTCCCATTTTATAAGCCTCACAGACAGCAAAAGAAACACAGAGGTGAAGACGAATCCGGTTTGCAGAATCTTAGGCCATTTTGACCTAGAGACACCCCACAAACACACCAATAGGGCAGATTTTCTCAAAAAGGAATTTCCTAGAAAGAGTTAAGAATAAGCCTGCACTGAGCCTGGTGCACACCTGTAATCCCAGCACTCAGGAGGCTGAGGCAAGAGGATCACAGGAATTCAAGGCCAGTCTGAACTGCATAGTGAGACCCTGTCTCAAACTCCCCGCCAAAGAGAATAAGCCTGCCTGCATCATAATACAATGCCAGTCTTCTTCAGCTTCCCTTCACCTAACAGTACACCTCCCATAAAGAAAAGCCATGAGCAAAAGAGGCAGCACATTGGGTGGTTCTCCCTTTATGGAAACTTTTTTTTTTCACTCTAAAATATACAAACCCCTTGATCAAACAGAGTTTGGTTTATCCTACTGTTCAGACTTCCCAATGTGCTGTAGTATTTTATATTCAGCATTCATCTTATTCTGGATATATCAAGTTTCTTAAATGTTATATTTGTCAGAGGTCAATAGAGGTTCTTCCTACAAGGCGATTATATATGGGGTGGTAGGAGGAAACAAAATATACAAAACAGGAAATACAGTTTTGAAGACTTCTTTTCCAACACAGAAACTTTTTACTAGGCAGAGGGAGTACTCACATAAACAAGGCTACAGAGCAGCAACTCTGGACTGTTTATAAGGAAGCACTGAAAAGGCCGCCCACCCTTCTGGACCATGCCCTGCCCACCTGTTCTCTCACAGCCTCAGTTACAAGGGCTGGAAACAGCTTCTGAAATCTACTGTTTTAATGCATTCCCTTCTCATTTGCCCTTAGCTTCAAATATAAAATTTTCCCCAATGGTTACAATTATATTTCATAAAAACTATACATTTTTTAATATTTCTGATTTTGAAAGCACACTTAGATCACATCTTTCATTCAATGATTTGATATGTCACACATTTAGAACACTAACTATAAACCTAAGTCAGCTGTGCCAGGTAAATAAATATTACAAGGTGTTAAAATAACTAATTGGAAACCCTTCAGGCTAAGAAGGCTCCAACACTTGGTTTCTACATAAGCAAACCACACCCAATTCAATATAAACAATGAAAGGACATTTTAGTTTAACAAATCAGAAAGTACCAACTAACCTCTAACTGTAACTGAAATTGCTAAATAATCTCTAAATTGCAACTTGCTACTTTAATCGATCTTGGGGGGAGGGTACTGGGGATCGAACTCACGACCATGCACTTGTAAGGCAGGCACTTATGCTGCTGAGCTAACTCCCCGGCCAATCAAATATTTTCTGTCTTGCTTCTGTGGACATCTTACAGAAGTTTCTCCACGGAGTGGGGAAGGAGTCCTAAGTGTTCGTAGTATAAGTCTGCCTGATTCATGAACTATGAATGCTAAAAGAAACTCATGAATTTGTTGTTGTTTTTTTTTTGTCTTTTTGAGACAGGTTCTCGCTACGCAGTTCAGGCTGGCCTTGAGTTCACTGTTTAGCCCAGACTGGTCTTAAACTTGCAATGATCCTACTACCTCAACCTCTCGAGTGCTGGGCATTAAAATTTTAATGTGGCTAAATTCTTGTGTGTCTGTGTGTGGAGTGTGAGAGAACCAGAGATAAAGAAACAGACACAAGGGACTGAACCCCTAGTCTTCACAGTGAGCTACCTATTCAACATTTTTTATTTTTTATTTTGAAATAAAGTATTGCTCAGCTCAAATTTTCAGTCCTCCTGCCCTAGTTCCCCAGAAAGCAGGACTCATGAGTGTATACCATAGTATCCAACTCTAAGTTTATCTTCTAAAAAAGTCTACGATTATTCTATCTTTACCTCACACAACAAACTTGAATTTAGCAGAATGTAATGATTAATAAAGTATTAGATTTTATTCATCTTTTCTGAGTTACTAGTTTAAGTTAGTTCTTTCTAATCCTTTATGCTTTTGTACACCCAGAAGGCCCAGAAATTCTACAATAAAATTTACAATAAAATTAAATACAATAAAATACAGTAAAATTTACAATAAAATTAAAAATTTACATTAATACCACAATAAGCATATCGTGTCACAAATCGCTTTTTATTGTTCAGCAGGATTGTTTTTTGAGTTGTTTTTATTAGGGCACGTCTGTTTGTTCTGAAACCTCTTTCACTCATAAGCATGAATGGTCGGTGTCTGAGTCTTGCCCTCCCGCCTCCTACGGGACACTCCCAGGGTCTGGTCACAGTAGGCCATCACAGTGGAAGCAAATCGTCTTCCTTTCTGGTCAGGGGCAAAACTTCAGTCTTAGGACTACCAGGGTGGTTTACTCCTGCAGTTACTGAACTTCTCGGCCTATCGTCACCACCTCCATCACCATCCCCACAGTCTGCTTCTTCTTGGCAAAGTAATCAGCATGCATTGCCTTCTCAGAAGGTGACCCAGACACCATCCAGGAACCTCATAACATTTCTACTAAGAGCACCCTTAGAGAATCAGAAAGGATATATGGATGTGGGCCCAGGTGCCAGGATTTTTCTTCAGCTGGGTGGCCGTCATCACACATATCTTTTCATCATTTCATCCTTCAAAAAGGGTTTATCAGTGTTTGTATAATATACCAGCATTTGTCCTTGACAACACACTAGGACTTGAAGTGGCCGATGACAAAGGAACACCTTCTGTGGCCAGGACACAACCATCACGTGCTCAACTTCAGCAGGTGCTCACAGTACTTTTTAATGTAGACCTACTACACTCATTTAAACTACTGTCTAGTGTGTATTCTAGCATTTCATCAAGAACCTATCTCCTCATTAGAGAGAGACAGAGACAGACCCAAAGAGACAGTTTCTGTTTACAGTCTGAGCTAAATTTAATTCCACCTCATATATAAGTAATCAACTCATCCTTCAGCTCCTTGTTAGGTTAAAAACAAGAGAGAAGACAGCATGGCCTCACAAGGTCATCTTGGAGCACTGTCTGACAGGTAATGAATTTACCTTTGACTTGCCATTTAGTACTAAGATCTACACAGTGTAAAATTAGATGTTAATCTATAGACATATTTGGTCTGGTAAATATGCAAATAAATTCTGTCTGAAAGAGTTATGATTTTACTGCCCTTTCAGGAGATAGCCAGTTTTGTATATGACAAATCTTTGTGTTTTTTGTTTTGTTTTTTTTTAACCAGTTTTGCTATGTAGCCCAGCCTGGCCTGGAACTCAGGATCCCTCTGCCTCGTCCTCCCAAGCTGGGATTACAGGTTTGCCCAACCACACCCGGCTTCTGTATACTAAACTTATTCCAAATCTTTTCTTCAGTTCCTCAAATGCTCTTTGAGCTAGTTTTACCATCCTAATGATTTCCTCATTGATAATTAAATCTGACACATGTTAATTTTGTAATTATAATTCTTTGCCATGCTGCATTATACTGCAATCTCCCAACACAAAGCCAGTTTCCATTAAGTACACAGATCTGTTTCGGGGGCTTTCTTTTGCTCTGTACACACACACTGGCTTTCCTCTGCACCAGTGTGTTTTTTCATTACCATGGCTTTCTAATAACTGTAAATCAATGGGAACAAGTTCTCTGCTTTATTAAATAAGTCTTTTAGGTATTGAGATTGCTATTTGCCTCCATTCCTATTGGTGAATTTTAGAATAATTATAAAGCTATAAGAAAATTGCTGCTAGGGTTCTGACTGGGGCTTCATTACGTTATTAAGGAAATCTTTGCATCCACATACATCACTGTAGTTTGAATGTGGTTTGAGTTGGAGCAGGAGCTGGTAGAAGCTTTGAGAAGTGGGGCCTAGTAGGAGGTCTTCACTGGGGGTAGCAGGTAGTGCAGCTGCAACCCTTAGCCCCAGAGTTCTCAGAAGCGTGCTGCTAGGAAAGGAGCTGGCCTGGCTTGCCCAGCCATTCATCTCTGCTGCTGTTCAGGATGTGCTGCTTGATTCCACATGAGCTCCCAACAAGATGTGCTGTCCATCTGCCATCCTCACCAGGGCCCAAACCAATGGGGTCACCCAATCTTGGACTCTGAAAACTACAAAACCGTGAGCTAAGTAAACTTACTTTTGTTTATTTTTTTCTCTCTGTGCATGCTGTTGCTGTTCTTTTTTTGTTTAACTATTTCTGTAGCACAGTACTGGATACTATCTCCCGATTTTGTTTGACAGTATGCGGATAGAACTCAGGGCTTCCACAATGACATACATCCTCAGTCTTTTTTTTTTTTTTAAGACCAGGTCTTATTAAGTCACTAAGGAACCCAGGCTAATCTCAAACTTGTGTCCTGCTGCTTCAGCCTCCCAGAATGAACTTTTTTTTTCCCTCAATAAGTTAACTGCCTCAGGTACTTTGTTAAAGCAACACAAACTTGACTAATACATTTATTTGATTCTTCCTTATTTCCATCAATAAAAGTTTTTTAAGTATATGTACACTGAAGTGATGTGCATATATTCCTTAATTTGAAAAGTCAACATACATCTTTATATTGCTCCTTTTTTGTTACTGATTTGGAGTTTTTTGATTTTTTTTATTTGTTTGTTTGTTTTGGTTGATTTTGGTTTTTCAAGACAGGAACTCCCTATTTTTCAGGCTGACGTAGAGCTCATGTTGTGGCCTGGAACTCGTGGTGACCCTCCTGCCTCAGTAGGCACCACCACACCCAGCTTGCTCCAGTTTTAGAATCTGTACAACCAGTGCACTTCAGCAGCCATCGGGGACCCTTCCTGCTGGTAACCAGCTCACATCTGGCAGGCAGTGGCTGGCCCTGCCTCCATGTGCACTCCAGCCACCATTAGGGACACTTCCTGCCCCAGGCAGCCAGCACAAGCTGGGAAAAACAGTAGCTGGCCCTGCACCAGCACACCCAGTGGCCACCACTGGATACTCACAGTCATCACTGGCCAGGAGAAATTGTAGACAACGCAGGAGTGCCTGGGACCCCACTATCTGCTTTTTTGAAAGAACCCAGGAAAATGTCAAGACAAAGAAGCAAAAGGCAGTCTCTGGTCTCCAACCCAAGCAGAAACAGTCTAGGAGATGCAAACATGGAAGAGATCAGGAGTCACACACCTGAAGTTTCTAAAATGATGGCAACTGAAGTAAAGAAACAATTTCATGAAGCTATAAAAGAAATTAGAACAGAAATACTATCTCAGGTAAAAGAACAAATGAAAAACAAAATAATTGCTAAGCATCTCTAAAGAAGACATAGATAAAAAAAAAACAAAGGAGCATAGGAAAATAATGGAAGCCATGAATGGATAATATAAGCGAGATTTAGAATTATGAAACATTCAATTATGAAACATTTAGAATTATGAAACATTCAAAGAGATATCCAGGAAATTAAAAACTCCATTGAAAGCTGGCAAAACCACTTGAAAAAAACTGCAGATTGACTTTCAGACCTCTAAGACAGGAGTGCAGCTTGCGATCGTGAAAGGAACGATCTCTTAAAAATAACAAGGAATGGATCAAAGATCTAAATATTAAAACAGAAACACTAAATCTACTGGAAGACAAGGTAGACAGAAATCTTGGAGACATACGGGTAGACAAAAAATTCATGAACAAAACACAAATTGCATGAAAAGTACTTCAAAGAATCAACAATTGGGATCTCATATTATTATTAAAGTTTTTGTACTTCAAAAGAAATCACCAACAAAGTGAAACAAAAACCCATAAAATGGGAAAGAATTTTAGCCAGCAGTCCCTCAGACAGAGGACTTACATTCAGAACATATAAAGAACTGAAAAACATCAAGCCCCCCCAAATTCAAAGACCTCTAAAAATGGGCATCTGAGATGGGCACACATTTCTCAGATGAAGATATACAAATGGCAAATAAATACAGGAAGAAATGTTCACCATCACTGGTCATTCAAGAAATACAAATTAAAAAGCAGAGATTGCATCTCACTTCAGAAACAATGGCTGCCATCAAGAAATCAACCTGTAACAAATGTTGGAGAGGCTGTGAAGAAAAAGGAATACTTCTCCACTGTTGGTAGGAGTGTAGACTGGTGCAGCCACTGTGCAAATCAGTATGGAGATTCCTCAAAAAATTAGGACTGGAAGTTCCATTCAATCCAGCTGTTCCTCTCCTGGGTATTTTCCCAGAAAACTTGAAAAGGTCATGTCCCAGTGACATATGTGCACTCATGTTCATAGCAACACAATTTACAACAGCTGAATCTTGGAAACAACCAAAATGCCAAACAACTGCCGAATGGATGAAAAAGATGTGGTATTTTTATACAATGGAATATTACTCAGCTATAAAAAGGATAATCTTGAGGTTTTTATAGGTAAATGGAGGCAACTTGAAACTATCCTAAGTAAATCAGACTCACATTTGTGAATATCATACTATCTCTCTAGTATAAAAAATTAAAAAAAAAACTGAAAGAGTAATAAGATCCAAAATGTATAACAGATATTGAGATAATGAAAGGGAAAGAAAGTACTCTAAAGGATATAACTATATGTATATTTAAGTGTGCAAGATAGATAACCATTCTACTAAGTTTTTGTTAGTTAATCAAACAGAATGGTTTGTACTGCCATTGTTTGATTGTCCACTTTTTATGCTTTGATTTTGTGACTTGAGAAACTACTTCTAAGATAACAATATGTCATGTATCAACTAGTGATTTCTTACATTTTTTTTGAAATTCTTTATTATTTCTACCCTTTTTTATGTTTTGCTTTTTTTTCTCTAAAAAAAGTGGGGGCAGAGGTTTAGTTCAGTGGTGTAAGTGCCTGCCTGGCAAGCATAAGGTCCTGAGTTTGATCCCTGGTACCTGCCCCCCCCAAAAAAAGAGAAAAAGAAGGAACCAGGAAATAACAATTCAGTGGCTGCAAGACGACACAAAGAAAAGTAATTTAAGAATAATAAGTGTCAGCAAGAAAGCAGAGGTCAACACAAATGACATTAAAAGTCTATTTACAGAAGTAATAGCAGAAAACTTCCCAAACATGGGAAAAGGACCTGACAGGCACATAAGTGAGGCATATAGAACTCCAGCCAGCCATAATCAAAATAAATCTACACCTAAACATATAATAATCAAAAGCCCAGAAATTCAGCAAAAGGACAGAATATTAAAAGCTGTTAGAAAAAAGAAATTGATCGCCTATAAAGGAAAACCCATCAGAATCATGACAGACTTCTCAACACAAACCATCAAATCAAGAAAAGCTTGGAGTGAAGTGTTTTAAGTCCTGAAAGAAAACAACTTCTAACCCACATTGATGTACCCTGCAAAACTATCTCTTAAAATTAATGGAGAAACAAGATACTTCCATGACAAAGAACAACTGAAGGAATTCATGACCACCAAACCAATCCTACAAAGAATACTAAAGGACATTCTAGAGAGAGAGAAAAAAGACCACAGACCCAGGAACAGCGGCAGAGGGGGATCACCAAGCAGGGCAGACAATTGAATGGAGAGGAAAATAGGAGGCCAACTGCAGGAAAACAGCATGGCAGAGACAAGCCAGCGCATGTTGGCCACAACCATTAAGGTAAATGGCCTCAATTCACCAGTAAAAAGAAGTGCAGGCAGAATGGTTCAGCAGACAAGATCCAGCAATATGCTTTATTCAAGAAACACATTTAACTCAAAAGGAAATTCACAGACTAAAATAAAAGTCAAAGAAGAGAAAACAATGCTCTATGTGACAGGGAACCAGAAAAAAAGCAGGGGTAGCTTGCCCATCAATTGCAGAATGGTTAAGATATGGCATTTTTATACAATGGAAAGCTACTCAGCTATAAGACAGATAACCTCAAGGATCTTGTGGGTAAATGGATACAATTTGAGATCATGCTCATGGGTGAAATGGTTCAGCCACATGGGTGAATATCATATTGGCTCCCTAGTATAAAAAATAAAGGAGTTAGTGGATCTAAAATGCACAATAGATATTGTGAAAATCAAAGGGGAGGAAATTTCTAAAAAAGGGAAAGCAGTGACCATAGTTAATCTACTATCCTGTTTTGAATCCCTGTAATGTTTTCATTGTTCTTTTTGTTTGGTTTTATTATGATTTGTCTTATTTGATTTTATTATGTATGATGGCATAAGTAGCTACTTTGAAAATAAAAAGATGCATTATGATAGCCACTGATGTATTCCTATTGCCTTTTTTTAAAGTCTTGCATTGCTTTTATTGTTTTGTTTTAATTGGTTTTGTTCTGTTCTGTTTTGTTTCATTTTATTATGCCTGATGGTATGGGAAGTTATTCTGACGATAGCAAGAAGCATTACGGTAGCCATTATTGATTTCCTTTTATCTTGTTTTGAAATCTTGTATCACGTTCATTGTTTTGTTTTGATTGACTCTATTCTATTTCTTTTGGTTTTATTTTCTTCAAAACAGAATCTGTACACATCAACATAACCACATTTACTAGAAAATACAGTTGAATAAAATACTTGTTTGTTCCATTCCTGAATATAATCTAGATATTATACTCACATGTTGGAAGAAAGGTATTTTTAACTAATGAAAAATATTGTTATTTGGTTGAAAGAGGCAAAAAAAAAATACAGATATTAGTGCAATAAAAATATGCCCTTATTTCGTCCTGCTTATGCTGCTCTAATTTTAAGTTATTAAATGGCTTTGAGGTATAATTCACATTTAAAGCATATAATGGTTTTTAATTTATTGACAGAGGTATGCAACTGTCACGACACGACAGTGTAGTTTTACAACACTCTGCCACCCAAATGTATCCATTTATTAGCAGTGACTTTCCATTTTCCTATTACCTCTAGTTCTCTAATAGGACTATCCACTTTCTATATCAATAAATTTGCTTTTTCTGGACATTGCATGTCAATGGAATCACAATATGCGGTCTTTCATGATTGGCATTTTTACTTAACATGTTTTCAAGATTCATTCATGCTACAGCATGTAACAATATTTTATTCCTTTTTTTGCTAGATAATATTCCACCATTTAGCTATACTACATTGTGTTTATCATTTCATTTGTTGATTGTATATGGATTATTTCTAATTTTGGACACTATGAATAATGTTACTGTTAGCATTTATGTGGCAAGTTCCTGTCTTAGCACAGAATTGCCAGGTCATAAGGTACTCCACACTTGACAATTTGGAGAACTGCCAGACTGTGTTTCAGAGTGGCTGTGTGGTTTTATATTCCTACCAATAATGTATGAGAGTTCCAATTTTTTCACAGCCTGGTGAATATCTTTTATTGTTCATTTTAGTGGGTATGGTGGTGTCTCATTGTGGTTTTGATTTGTATTTGTCTCATGACTAACAATGGTGAAAATCTTTTTAGGCTGTTTCAGCAGAACCAATTCAGATTTCATTTCAAAAAAAACCAAAAAAGCAAAGCACTACATTTCTGTACAATGGTGTAAGCATTAGCCCATTTCAAAAAGAAAAAAAAGAAAAAAAAATTCAAAAATTAATTTAAAAAATATATACATAATGTTTTTAGAATATTTCCATGATTTTTTTTTTTTGGTACCAAGAATCAAACTCAGGACCTTGTGCTTGCCAGGTAGGCACTTATGCCACTGAGCTATATCCCCAACACTCACGATTTCTCCTTAATAGGGAAAAGACCTGAGTGTAGACAGGCCAACAGACCTGCTCCAGGAGCCATCATTTCCATGTTTCCAAACCCCACCATCTGCATAGTGTCCTCTGAGTAGGGAAGGCAGGACTTTGACATCCCCTGCACATCAATCACTTAACATTCCAGGTCACAAGGTCACCTCTGTCTTTCTTTAAAAAAAAAAAAAAAAAACTGCTTCAACAGTTCCAAACTCTGTCCATCTACTGGACAGAATGGATACCTGGAATAACACCTATTCTCCCAGCCCACAGTCAGCAAAAGGAAAGAGGTGCTACTATCAACAATGAGAAAGGAAGAGCAGTCCAGACTTCAACAGATATGCACTAAATGGTATTTTACTGTCAACTTCAGCCTCATTTTTACCTGGCCTGTTACCAATGCTATCATTTTAAAAAGAATGTAAATCCAACTTCTTCTCTGAAAACAGCCTCCATCTTTGGAGATCAGAAAAATGCAGTACATGAAGCCAGTGTGAATGTCAGCCAAGCATCTGATAGTGTCACCTCAGCCCTATATAAAGGAGAGAAACTGGTTCATTCAAATCCGGTCACTCTTTATTTGTGGGAGATACTCCAAGACCCCTAGCCAATGCCTAAAACTACAGATAGTATTGACCCCAAAGGTGTATACAGTGTGTTCCCTATACATACCTACAAATAAGTTTTATTTATAAATTTGGCAGAGTAAGAGATACACGCTATGTATTCACCTAGAATAAATTATAAATTCTTCAATTTGGATCAAAAAGTTCAACTGAACAAAAGCAGGATAAAAGAGGAGTGAGTTAGCAACATGAGTAAAAAGTTTTGAATTATTTAAAAGTGAATTGATTAATACAGTAGAATGTTAACAAGGATGCAATTTAAGCTTTTTTACAGAAACAATACCTTGAATAAGGAAAACCA
>PVJX010003028.1:0-115941 GCA_004027295.1 Dolichotis patagonum | reverse complement strand
TTTCCAAGATGTCAGTATGTAATTTGTCAAGTAATGATTTCTTAGTGGGTTTTTTTTTTAGTTCTTTTCCCTTTTTCCTTGGAATTCTGTATTGTTGCTACCCTTTATTCTGTTTTGTTTTTTTTTCTCTTTAAATAAAATTTTTAAAAAATGCCAATGGCATCATATGATGGTGATCTTCAGGAGGTCTTGTCCCCAGCTGGGGTGCCTGTGCTCCAGGGAATTTTGACATACGCAAGCCATTCATGTAAGATTTGCAAGTAATGAAGTACATGTTTCCCTTTTGACTGACAGAAGTCCACAGGGTTTCAGAACCTCTGGTTTTCAGTGTCTCCAGGAGCTTGTAGGCTTGCAGAATGATATCCCAAACACAGACGGGATGATGCCGAGGTTGAGTTCTGTTAGGCTGTGGAATTCAGACTCACCTCGAGGAATGACTTCTTCAGTAGCAGTTAGAGTGACTCTTCATGGAGGTGGGAACAGAGCCTTAGGCATCTGTTTATTCCCTAAGGACCATGCCTTCCTGCATAATACATTCCCAAGTCTGGCTACAGTTACCTATAGCTAACTGTATATTACCAGGTCTACAATTCCATGGATACATCTCTCAAAATTTCAGCTGTAGCATCACTAACTGAAATGAACATAAAGCTATGTGGCATTAAAGACATGATGAAGATACACCCTTCCTGTTTTTATTACCTCCACCTTAGTTTGTAAAGGAAAGTACTTTTGTGGCTACAAGATCTGCTATGGGGGAAGGAGAGGTTGGAATTCTCTGGACAACATATCCATTTTTCTTATTCACACTTTATTTTCAGGTAAAAGCAGAACATTTTATGTTGTCTTTCAAATAACACCAGCAATCTTTGTTCACAAACAACTTTCAGACTGGCCACATACAATTTTTACCTGAATATGTAAAGCACGTTGGGGCAGGAACAGAAAGCTAAGAAGAATCGATCTTCCGCTGTGCCCTGAGCCCCCAGAGTGCGTAAAGGGATGGTGAGAAAGCTCTGTAGGGAGAAATGAATAGCAATGGATTTATTGCTCAAAAAGTAATGAACTCTGAGATAAGAAACTACGCTTATTTTGTTCATGATCTCATTCAGCTGTAGCATCGCTAATTGAAATGGGGAAGCATGCATGAGATGCCTACTTCCGAGTACATCTGAGGACTTTGAATTCTTTTCTCTTCCATCTTTCCAGGTCCATATGGTAGCAAACGGCTTTATCCCGACACTAGGAAAAGTCAGGTTCTGTCTTATGCCCCTCTGAGGGAAAAGGAGATTGCCTGCACAGAAAGAAGCTCTGCTAGTTGAGAATGTGAAAATCAGGTTAGCCAGAGGCAAAGAAGGGCTCATGCAATATGAATGTGTAGGGCAGAGGGTGGGGGAGCAGCTCCCGCGGGTTTACAAAGGTGGGCCTGGACCGAGCAGAGGCCAGAAGGTGAGGAAAGAGTCCTGCACAGCACAGAAGGATGAGATAAAGGGACCCGGCAGGCGGGAAGGGCCAGCCTCAGCGAGCGGCTGAGGTTCCTCTCCTCAGCCTAGGGAAGCACACAGGGGAGTGGAAGGGGCTCACAGCTCCCCAGCCCTGCCCACATGCCGAGGCGTACGCAAGCCAAGGGGGCTGCTCTTCAGGCTCCGCCGACTCTCCCCACTGAGGGGTGGCGGCCCTGCCAACACCAACTTCTGGCAGGGCTCAAGTCACATACAGAAAACGCAGTTCCTTCCCACACAATCTCAAATCTCTTTCAAAATGACAGCAGCAGTGATGGTGGAATTCATTTGCTTAGAGTCCTGGGCTTCAGGGAACATATAGCCTGGGCATCTTTTTTTTCCCTGCTTCTGGACACCACGGAAAGAAGTAGAAAAAGACATTCCCTTCAGCCCCTTCTTTTCTCCACTTGGGGCTCCGCAAGCCTTCTCTAGATCTGTTTTTCACAATAAATAACCTGTGTTACCCATCCATTTAGTTAACTTTCAGCAAATACAATCTCAGCGCTTGTCACGGGTATAGCAAAGTTCTAGGTGCTATGTGACATAAATAAATACCGCCCTGACCCTAACCAGATTCCTCCCTGTTTACTTCAGCAGGGGAGGATGAAATGCATGCACCATAAAACTGGAAGGCAATGCAGGGACGCAGTGGTGATAAAGGAAAGAATGTCTTATCGAGTAGTTGCTACCGCCAGAGCTCTGAGTGGAAGGAGCAGCTGTCCTCAGGAGGGGTGCCGTGAGCTGGGATTTGAATAAGTGGGAAGCCAGTTAGTGCTCTTATGACGTTAAAGTTTTTCTTTTATTGGCTTGTGTTTTTTTGTTGGCAGAAAGTGTGGCTTTGGGTAAAATAAATACCTGCCATCTTTATCGGGAACTGTCCAAGTGCTGAAATGGGTGGCAGTTTGCTAAACTGGAAATGATACAATATTGTTGGCCGCTTTCACCGAAGCTAATTATTACCATTATTTTTGAAAATCGTTCTACTCAGGAAGATAATTAACACTTCTGAAGGTTTCAAAGAAATGTAGAGATGTGCATTAACCTTGGCCACTGTGCTGTGTCAGTAAGAGAACGTAAAGCTCCATCAATAGTGTATTTATCTCTGGTTCACAGAGACATACACATAACCATGGAAACAACCCAAGTGGGAAAATAAAGAGGAAGCAGAGGATGCCGCACTCCTGTTAGGGCTGCAGTGTGCTTCTCACTGAGTGGCTAGGATAGGGTGGTCATTGTTCAATAGCTTCTTTGGAGGTTTCCTTATAATGGAGTCCAAGAAAGAGAAACCACCCCTTCGCTGTAATCCTGGAAGCCTACTCACCCCTTCCTCAACTAAGAGGAAAATCTAGGGAGGCTTGGTATTTAAACTGAAACTCCAGAATCAATGAGGGAAAGACTGGCTGCTTTCTGAAATTCTGAGTGTATGCACTTACCTAGTAAATTAAACGAGAAAGATGAACCAGCTTTTAATTATTTATTGACATGAAACCCTTTTCTTCAGTTAATTTTTAAATTTAATCTGCTTTCTTAGTGTTTTGATGACTTGGTGTTTGTTTTAAGATGATGACTGGATGAGAAGAGCCTAGCTCAGCCATTAATCAGCAAACATTAATCAAGTCCCAACTATAGAGCACACACTACTCCAGGTGCATAGGATATACTGATAAACAAAACCAAGTTTCCGGCCCTCAATGGGCTTACAGTCCACTGGGGGAGGGAGGCTGAGGAAAATACCAGTAAGTGTTATGCTATATACAGGTGCTCTTAGACATAGCATGTGGTTATACTCTGACAAACTACAGTAAATTTAAAATATTGTAAGTAAAATATGCATTGAATACACCCTGCTACCAAACATCACAGAGTAGTAACACAGCACACTAGAGAATATGGGCTGTTCCCCCCGTGACTGCGTGGCTGGCTGGAAACTGCCACTCATGGCCACTTCCCAGTATCAAGAGGCTCAAACTGCATGTCACTGTCCTGGGGAAAGAGCAAACTTCTGAATTCGAAGTGGTTTCTACGGAATGCATATTACAGCTGAAAAATTTTAAGTGGAACCATCCTAAGGCAGACTGTCTCTATTAAAAGGTCATCAGTTCTACGGATAAAAGTCAAGCAGGAGCAAGAAGCAGGCATAGCATGTTAAGTTTGGTGTCCAATCCCTCTTCTCTTGGTTAAAGACCTGAGTGAGATGAGGGATGAGCTGAAGTCCAAAGGAAGAGGATTTCCACCAGGGAGCAGCAAGTACAAAGGCCCTGAGGGCAGATCTTAGTTTCCATGATGAGGCAGCACAGTGAACCAGTGGCCACAGCAGAGGTACTGAAGGTAAGAGGCACAGAAGGTGAGGGTGGGGAGGTGACAGGGAGCGGGGTTTGATAGTTGTATGTGCCTTGCAGAGTCTTAACTTTAGACTGAGACGAGGAATGTGTGGCAGTTGTGTTTTCTGACATGGGCTCTGCCAGGACCACTATGCCTGCCACTGTGAGTGCAGCCTGTGGAGGGTGGAGTCCTAGGCGGATGAGGCAGGAGGCCCGGATAACAACCCCAGTGAGGGTTGGTGGCAGTTCTGAACAGGAAGAAAGTCACAAAGGTAAACAAAGTGTCAAGATTCTGGGAAAATCCAGAAAGAAGAGTGGATCTGTTGATGGCTAGGCTGTGAAAATGGGCTGCATATGAGTCAAAGAAGACTGCAAGGTGTTTGTCCTGGACCCCAGAAAGGACAGTTGGCCAGCTGCCATCCTGTGGCAGGGTCAGGCCTGGGAGGAATCCAGCTGCGGTGATGCTGTATTTGAGATGCTCATTCGAGTTCCGTGGAGAAGCTGGACTGACAATTCGCCATGAGATCTTGCATCCCTGCCTGAGATCTCTGTGTGTGGGTCACCAGAATACAGATGATCTTTAAAGCCACCATACCAAATAAGGCCACCAAGGCTTTGGTAAGAGCTGATAAAAAGATATAGACATTTAATCTCTTTTCTTATTGTTCTTGAAGTCACTGCAGCTTTCTTTTTAAGATCTAAAGTTCTGTATAGCACTTTCCTAGAAAGGTCACTATGTTGCTATAATATTTAAAGTAAAGAAATTAGCAAAAGTCACATTTCCTTTCTCTTAAATAGTATTGAATGCTGTTTTAATAATTTCTGCTCTCTCCATTCAAGAAAAAAGTTACCAACTCTGTGAAGCCTGTGACTTAGATATTTTCACTTCTCTGTCTCCTGGCTTCATTTCCTGTCTGGTGACATTTAATAGTAAAGGTTTAATTTAACATGGGAAGTATGGAGCAACAAATGTTTCTCCCTTAGAGAGAGTGCCAGCTAACTGGATTTTGAGGAAGAAGAGATGCCTATGAGCTAGGAAACCAATCAATAGTTCACCATTTTGTTATATTTTAATCCACCAAAAGAAATAAAACACACAAACACACAATACCTAGTAGTTAGCATCTAGGCAGTAGACTGATTAGCTATTGATTTTTCCTCTGTGTTACAAAGAGATTGGATTATTTTGGAAGCACTAGCACTATCGTGTCTGAAACAACTGTGTAAGAAAAGAAAAGTGTCTGTGGGAAACATACTTTATCTTTTTTAGCTAATGGTATAGTTTAAATGTACACAACAAAATTCACAAAAGTTTTAAGTGAACATAAAGTAAGTATAAATATCAAACTGAGTTTATTTCCTGCTAGCACAATGACTAAATGTTTATTAAACACAGATTTGAAATCTGTGTTTCACTGTGAATAAATAAATGACTGAAATCCTGCAAATACTCTTGCTTTTATCAGAGGATCTGATGAGTTTTGAAATGGCAAGAGAAAAAGTATTTGGTTAGTGCATCACCCCTGGGTTTCCAATTGCCCCAGGAATGGACCCTGGCCACTATGTACCTTCCCACTTCTTTCTCTGAGTTCCCTAGAGGTTACAGAGAAGCTGTCCCTTGTCTGTGGAGGTTGTCTCAGCTTCTCAGCTCTCCTGATCCCACCTATGGACACCTGTTACCCATCATCAGTCTCCTTAGTAGCAGACGCCTACCCATGGGGACAATGGTCCATGGTGACTTGTGCTATATCCCAGCAGGTCCTGCGGGTTCCTCATTCTCCAAGCACCAATCAGTCTTGGCCTAAGCATCATTTTACCTGCAGAAAGAAGCACAGGAATGCCTCTCTGACCTCCCAAAACTTGCTTTTCCAGATACACAAGGCCCATTAAGGCCTGCAGTCCACTGGCTCACTCCCATCTCCTATTTTAGTCACCTACAGAGGCGGGTCCTTCAGCATGTGTTTGTCTTCCATTACATATCTGCATGGCTAGGCTCTCTCAGCACCTCCTTCCCATTTTGCTTATTTAAACATTACCTCCGGAGCACTCCTAACTTGAGCTCTCATTTAAAATCAGGACTTTAAACGTGATACCCACATACCCACAGGCAATGGATCCGTATCTCACGCCATATACAAAAGCAGGAGATCTGAAACTAAAACTCATAGAAAATATAAGGGGAAAGCTATGAAGACTGGTCTGGGCAATGATCTGGGACACCTATGGAAAGAAAGCAGCTTGGGGGATGCAGAGGCTGGAAGGGGAAGGACAGAGAGGGTCTGCTCCTTGGGCCTGGGGTTTTCCTTGGGTGATAAAACTGCTTGGGACCTAGGTGCAACAGGTAATTACATTACATTAGGAACATACCACATGCCACTAATACTGTACACTTCAGAATGGTAAATTTTATGTTACATGAATTTCATTTAATTGAAAAACAGTGACAGCCTCTGTCACCCAGGTTCATTGTCCCCCTGCAGAATCTTCCTTAAACACTATAGGATTCACTTGTTTACTTATCACACATCCCTGTCGAATATAAATTCCACAAGAACAAGGCTGTCTGTTTCACTCATTGCTATAAATCTAGGCCTAGAACAGGCTTGGCGAAAAGTAGGCTATGAACAAATATTTGTTGAATAAATATGTATTACCAGCTTAATGCATCATTAATAAAAAGTCCTCAGGATTCCACAGGGAGATGATATGAAAAAAAACCAAAACAAAATAGGTAAGAAGCCAGCGTGTTCTTATCCAAAATAAACTGAAAGTGTACCTCCTGTGGGAATTCCTCAGTTCCCCACAAGGGAACAAGGAAACCTGACAGGGAGTCAGAACGCTGAGATGCCAGGATTAAGTGCTGAGTGCTGTGGTTGTTTTTAATTAGCAAGCATTCAAAATGTCAACAAACCGCACTTTTTTCGGAAATTCTAAAACACCCGTCAGCTCCTTGGATTTTAAGCGAGAGAACTGGAACACACGAGGCTTTCACGCAGGCCCTGCTTGTGCAACTTGATGCTGCGCATCTGAATTCAAGCCCCTAGGTCCAGCAAGGCAGTGCTGTGACGGAAACCCAGGATTCTGGGAGTCTGAACACGTACCGATGAGTTCCTTATTTCTGACATCCAGGGCCATGTTCCGGAGCGCCGTGGCCACTGCACACACCACACGGTCGTTGTCTATTCGGAGCAACTCCACCAGGATGGGCAGGCCTTTCTCCTTCCGGACAGCAGCTCTGATATACACTGACCACTGCCAAGAGAGGGAAGGCACAGCACATCAGGAAGAGAGGTGGACACCCTTTCAGTGAGTGCTCCATGCGGCCTTTCGGACGGCTGTCTACAGGAGCCAAGAAGCTGGACTGTCAAGACCTGGTTACACGACAGGTTGAATCTGTTAGACATGCAATGAAATGTTTTAAGTTCTGTTTTTGCCTCGAACATATGATGAAGATTTCAGGATTGATCAATGAATCACGCTTCATTTCTCTCGTGACCTAGATTTTAGTGCTTGAGTTTGAAAGTCATTAGTGGGGAGTATGGATGTAATGCATTAAGATATCAAAGTTTGGGACTGGGAAAGTTCCCCCACTGACATTATGAGCAATAAGAAAAATAATTCATCAAAAGGTAGAAATGAAATGGGCTGGATGTGGGTGACTTATTTTTTTTAAAGAGCTATGGATTTGGAGGTGGGCCAGTGATCGTCTGCCAAACATGCAAAGGAATAAGTCCTCTGCTAAGGGAAGTAGAGTTCATATAACCAACAAAGGTAGGGGGCCAGGAGAGGTACATACGATAATGAGACTCCAAAGAGAAAATTGCAAACTCATTTAAAAAAAACCCAAAATACAAAAAACATTGAGATCAAAATGCATTATGTCCAGGGCCCTTATTCAGTGTCTCATTTCTAAAGCAAGGCACTGAATTTTTTGGGGGTTGGTGACTGTTGGCCTTAATGGCACACATCGAATGCCTCATATTGAAATGTACAGGCAGCATCAGGAAGATAAAGCATTCAGAGCAGAGTCACGTAACAACACGTGGGTAGGTCTGCTGCACAAATATGTGCACATGTGCTTTAGTGTCCCCAAGAAGAGTGTGGACTGGAAAAACTGACAAATGAGAAGGAGTCAACCTGTTGCAATTGCATTTTCTGTCTGAGCGAATCACATTCCTGGAACAAGGTTTGGATTTTGAAGGAGCCTCCTCCTGGGGACCCAGCCTTCCCCCCTCCCCCGTTGGGCCCTCTCCACCCCCTCCCCCACAGGGCAGGCACCCCAGAGCTGGCTCTCACCTGTGGCAGGCAGGGAGCCCCCTCTGGCAGTGAACGTAGGGCATACGCCATGCCTGCCACATCCTCAGCCCAGCCCTGCATGAAATATGAGATTAAAAAAACAAACAACTTCATCCCATCCTACGTTAGAAGTCACATTCACAAAGTTTCTCATCAGCATCACCCAGTAACGCAGTTTTCTCCCTTCTGCGTGTCAAGCTCGGGAAGCCCGAGGGTGGGCATTGAGCAGACAGAACTCATGGGGCACCTCTGGGTTCCAGGGAGCCCCACTCTCCAGGAGTGAAGAGATGGACCTTGGGAGACTTAGACACAGAGACCCATCACGCTTTGAAAGCTACTTGTTGAGAACTGGGTCTGACACTGCTTCCCGGAGAGGACAGCGCTTGCTCTTAGCGCTACAGGTCCACGTCCTGCAGTGCATTCGGTCAGCATGCTGGAGGCAACTTCCTCTGGACACTTCTGCTTTACCTACGACTTGTTTCCTTCTGGGTCTCAGGACCCAGGCCACAACAGACTGGAAGCCGGAGCTTCCTCAGGGCCCGGGTGCTTGCGTGTTTCCCCAAAAGCAGGCAGGGAACACAGCAGAAGGAAGAAGTTGTGAAGCAGAGTGGGGAGAGGGGCTACTGGACGTGTCACGAGCACCCTTGAACACTGGGGAGAGAGCTCGGCCTCCTGAGTGAGCATGGGGACTGTCCCAGGCACCTGCCCCAGGGAAAAAGGGGACAATTGCTCCCCAGCATGGCTTCCTTCCAGCCCCATACTGTTGGCATCTGTGCTCTCTTCTAATGCTCCAAACCTCTTGGAGGTGGACATGGTTACTTTACTGGTAAGAAAATTTGGACACTAAGATGTTAACTAACTGGGCCACAGGAATCACCTGGATCGTTTTTGTCCAGTTCTGTTTTTCTTCACACTGCTGACGTTTTCCCCCACTTGCTAGCATCTCATTCCCTCCTGCCTCATCCTCTGCTCAGACCCCCAGCAGGTGCCCATTTCTGTCTCCAACCCTTCACAGGGACACAGAAGAACTGGCCATCTCTGGAATGGGCCCAAAAGGATGGACATGACTTTGTCCTTGGAAGTCCAGCTACGACATCCCCTAATGTTGACTGGAAATATGAACTGGCATTTGGAGAAAATAATGACAGATTTTCAGCTTTGACAGGAACTGATTTGTGAGTAACAACAGCAATAACAAAAAACAACACAACAGCAGCTAGGTAGAGCCCTTAGTGTATGTGGAATATAGACATGTTTCTGGCATGAGGAAACATTAGCAGTGATATGTGCTCCCTAAGTGAAGAAGGATAAATTGATGTATGGAAAACATAGCTTTTATTTTTACATTTGTTAGCTGTTGTTTGTGTTTATGTGTATGTAGATTTCCAGTCTTACTGAAGTATATGCCAACTCAGAATCAATCGAAAGGTGCTGTAAATTTGCATACATTTTCTTAACACCCGAAGACATGTGCTGGTAACGCTCCCTAAGGTATCAGCCCACCTATGCTTGAGAAATGGGGGCGGTGCAGAGAAGCGTGTATGTAGGTTACAGCGGTTGAGGTGGAAATCTTGTGGCTGAGCCCTGAGGTTCTGTAAATGGATTGAGCAGCCAGTGCAGAGGGAAGAGAAGCCAGGCATGGAACACACACTGATGAGCTCAGTGCGGGTGTGCAGTGACCGTGACAGAGAGAAGGCAGAGAAGCAGCAAGGAGGCAGCGAGGAAGAGGGGGAGGAGTTGGGGGAGGATGAAGATGAAGTGGAGGAGGAGGAGAAGGTTGAGAAGGAAGAGGATCTGGCCCAGGAGAGGAACAGCATAGGAATTAGACTCTGGAAAAAGGGTGTCCCAGTGAGGGACCCAAGCAGGTCCGGATCCCTTAAAACATCCCAGCTAACTTAACACTTAAATCACCCATGGGCACTGTTCCAGCCTCTTCTGATATAGTAAATTCAGTCTTCAGAAACTGCACAATAGGTAAGACAGTCATTCCCATTTTACAGATGAGAAAAGAGAACAAAAAGGCAAAGGCTCAGCCAAGTCTGGAGCCCAGGAGCCACTTAAGAGCCAGCATCTGCGATCTCCCATCTCTTCTGCTCTCAGACAGACATTATGAGTACAAAAGCTCAGGGTCGATCAAATGCCTTACAAATTCATGTATTAACCTTGGTTTCGGGTTACTGTTTTTGGCTCCCAATGATTCATCTGACATGCCACTAGACTCCCGAGTTAAGTACCACTGAGTACGACTAATGAAGCTTCTGGGCATTTCAAGCTAGAGTCTAGAGAATAGCTTGCCTGGACTTAAAAGGCCTGGTGTAAGAAACCACGTGTAATGGGGACTTATTTGTGTCAGGAAAGGACCCTTTGGATTTGCACATGACGGGACAGTGCTTTGCACTGCTGGCTGCCATACTCCTCCTGGCCCATGTCTTCTCTAAGGGAGAAGCTTGGGTTATTATTTGGCTCAACAGCAAGGTGTTCTGAGGATGGGACAGAAAAGAAAGCATCAAAAGTGGGACCCATGTGGAAGGGGCTAGAGGAGGCTAGAAGTGATTTCCTCTCTGCTCAGACTCCACACAGCAGCTCCAAGCAGGAGCAGAAGACACAGTTTGGGAAAGAAGAAGGATGAACAGCATTGTGTGGGCTGCAACCTAAACCCTGATAATGTTCTCAGACAAGTCCCTGCCATGGGGGATGGGTGACGATAAAGCCCCTGGTAGAGACGGCAGAGTGGACAGTGGACAGCAACTCTGCAGCCCTTCTTGGACTACAGAAGAGGCTGGACCAGCTCCAGCGAAGTCTCCAGGACTATCCTGGGGTGGGAGCCTCGGTACAAATGTCAACATGGCTTGCTGGGCTGGAGATGGCTCCTGTGCCTCGGTGTGGCAAGGGATTGCTGAGTGCTTGATATGCAAGAAAAACTGAAGAAGGACTAAGGGCCCAGGGCTGCAGAGGGGTTAATTGGCCAAGAGGCACAAGAATGATGGGCACAGAAAGGATGGGGCTGCTCTTTGGGGAGCTCACTTAAGAGGGAGGCAGGTATGAGCCAACAGAGCATGGTGGGCCAGGGCCAGGGCAGCCACCAATTGTCACATCCACATGTGTCTTGGACAACAGGTGGCGGAAATACGAAACATTCCTGACTGAGAAGTGGAATCAAGTCATGAGCCAAGCCCCACCCCTCTCATGAGTGCCTGCCCGACCCCCGAGTTTAGCTTGCACTGCACAGGAAGGAGAGGGGTAGGGCTGACAGCACAGCAGCAGTCCTGCTCTCAGCCTAAAGGGAATGGGAACCAGAGGAAGTTAGTTGAATTTACTAGAAATGTTTAGATTAAGTGCTTTTTGTTCCTGCATCATGCAGCATTAGGGCTCAGAGACATAGCAAAAGCAAATCATACAGAATGGCTGCACACAGCTGTGTGTCCAGTAAGATTCCTTGCCGTATGCATTGAGTAACGCTTTACACCCAGGCTGCCTCCATCTTATGTGGATTTCTAGGGGCTTTCCTTCAAAAACTCTCAACTTAACTGCAAACACAATTGATGTCTATAATTTCTGCAAAAATTTCTCCCCTGATTAAGCTGAGGCAATTATATGAAAGCTGACTTATGTTCCTAAAAGAAGATTAGCAGTATAATTTCACTTTTTTGTCCCCTTGGAAATCCTAATAGTTTGTTAAATAACTAAAGATAATGTTTACCTTTAAGTATGAAATAATCTCTTCTGGGGTTGAACTCATTATAGTGCTAAAATTCTCAATATGTTTATTAATTTCCTATATTTAAAAAGTACTGTTGCTTTAGGAGTACAGTTTGCTATTGAATACTTTTCTGTTAGATGATCATTTCCCATTGAATTAGCCAATTCCTCATTTTTTTTTCTGTTGAAAGAAGCACAGTTTGAAATCTAACTCTCCTGAACATAAGGTAAGCATTCAGGAACAATGTAACGTTTTCTGGTGTCACCAGGCTACAATACCCTTAAACTTCTGTGCTATAAAATGAGAAATACTGACACAGAATCTGCTGCGTGAGATCCTGAGATTTGCTTGTGAATTTATCTGCCACACCGTTTTGTTTACCATGGTATCACAATCCCATGATCAAAGGGCAGAAAAACTAGTTATTTAGTCTGATTTTGCTGGCAGTTTATTAGAAAAGTGCCTAAGTAATAAGAAATCCTGTGCTTTTGACGCATGCCTTACATTATTATCTGAATCACTAAGTTTTCCAGTTGATAAACGCACTGTGGTTGGTGGAGATTTATGAGGAACTGAATGACGTCAGCCCTCCCCAGGGGGGGTTTCTGTGCAACAGACACTGGATTCCTGTGTCAGCTCTTTAAACTCAGAGCTGTTAAAGGATTAAACATTCTTTACTTTCAAAATTCCAAAATTTATCTTGAAAAGTGGTATCTCTAATCGAGAGAACTGATGGAGAATGTCCTTCTATTGGTTAAACAATAAATCAGTTAAATAAATGCAAATGTTGGTCAAGGTAATGATAGTTACTGGTCATTTACGTGTATGTTTTCAGTATTTTTTCTCTTTGATTTTTAAAAATGCACCAGATTAGGCTGAATTTTATTGCACATATTCATTCAATTCTCAAAAATCAATGTCCAAAATAAAATGAAAGTATCAATGCCCAATTAACGGCTGATGGAAGAAGCTCTTCTACTGTTTGTGGTAAGAGCAGCTAAAGGCCAAGTTCCAGCGACAGTGACCCTCAGGAAGCACTTCCTGCACGTAAGGACATGTGCCCATTTCTCCACTCTCGAGCTATTTTAAGGAACCCGTTTGAACATAGGAAGGTTTTCTCTATTGTGAAAGTTATCGAACATTGGCGCAGTCATCACCGTGTACAGGTGGCATTTTGCAGTGCCTTTGAGGGATTGCATATGACTGTTTTCAATGGCTGGCCCTGAGGGTACGAGACTGAGGCTGCCCTGGACCTTACTCAGGGCCTCCTCCTCTCATTTATGCGCCGCAGGCCCAGGCTACAGAGAAGCTGACAGCACAGAGGTTCGCAATGGAGCTGCCACCACGCCTACCCTCTAACGGGGTGGTGATGGACACAGGCTCATGCCTCACAGAACTGCTGGTATTTGTTCAGAACAAAACAACAAGGCAATTCAGTTGTTTTTATTCTCACTAGACACTAAGCCAGAACACTTTCCCTTTAATATACCTAGTTTTTCTTTCTAAACATAGACTATCATGGGAAGGGGGACTGGACTTTGTTTTATTTGGAGCCAGAAAAAAAATTTCATTTTGGGGAATACAATGCAATTCTTAAGTTTGTGGTGATGAAGGGGCAGGGGAAATCTGAAATTTATCTTCAGAGTAGTCTGGAGGGGATTGTGGTGATGAGGTCTTTCAGTCTCAGTCTAAAGCACGGTCTGGTTGAAGCCTCAGATAGGCATTATTGTATTTTAGTAAGATAGTGTTTGTGACACAAGTTGGATATATCATCCAATTGTCATCTTATTACACATGAGAACTTTATTTTTCATGATGATGGATTTAGATGACCTTACTGCAGATCTTCCTTTACTGTTGGTGGAGATCAGTGTTTTGAAAGCATTTATCTCCTGGAGGATAGGGGTGGAGTGCAGCTTATAAACAAGGATATATAGGTGCGATCCGCATTTGCATAAAGCTGTGTTTGTTATTCTGTGAGGCTTTTTTTCTCTCTCGCCTCTGACTGTGAATGGTAGTCACGAGGGCGGTCTTGTGAATTCCCTGTCAAAGGCAGCAGAATGGTTCTTAATCTAGATGAATTAATTCCTTCAAAGTTCCCTGCCTTTAACACCTGTCATCTCTTGTGACATCAGGGGAGAGTAACTCCTGCCTTCTATATCTGGAACATAGCTGAGGATCTCTTTGTTACAGCAGCTGGCATATCCCCAAATAACAGTACATACTAGTGTAATGAAAGGAATTCCAAGTGACTGGATCCTAGCCCTGCCCAGCTGGAGACTGCTTCCTCCCTCCTCACCACCTCCTTGTCAGAATGACCTCATGGACACCCCTGGCATTTGCGGTGGCTTGTTGGTCTTTCTATCTACACATTTACTCTACCAGAAGGGGAGGCCTCAAGCTGTATTCATTTCTTTATCTTAACTGTCTCCTATTTTTCACAGTGGGAGATGAAAAGATCTTTCACTGGTGAAAGAAGATGTCAGGCTGATTTACAGCATCAAGGGCTTGCGCTAACAGCACCCTCCACTGAAAAGATACACGCAAACAGGGTCAAAGCCACTGTTACCATTTATGGAGCCAGCAAGCTCTAACACGTCTGCAAGAGTCCTGCTAGGCTGTAAAGGAGATATGTGCTCCACTGGGAGCCTAATCTCAAATAAATCTCATACTCCTGTGGCCCTCAGGTATAGCGTAGAACATTTAATATAGGACAGATGCTTGCTTTTCTCCAGGACTGGAAGATCAGTCTATCAAAGGTGGCAAGTCCTGAATCACCACAGCTCTGATCATGTTGTAACTATTTCAACTGAAGATTTATGTTAGAATCATCCTCTGGCATGGCTGCTCAGCTGGCTATGATGTCCATTCCTGGGTTAGTCTACGTCTGAGGCAGAACTCAGGAACCCAGAAGGTCTAGGTTTCTTTAGTGCTTGATAGGAAAGCACCCCCTGACTGGGCCTGGGCCTAAGGAAGTGCACTGTCCATGGTGCTGATAAGAAACTTTTTACAGAGAATGTGCCTCTCATTCCTTAGATGGCTTTTAAGATTTTTCTCCTTATTACCGATTTCAAGCCATTGACTAATGGTGTCCCTTGATGCGGTTTATTTATATTTTGTTTTTGGGATTCGTTGATCTGTGAGTTTGTGATCTTCATTAAATTTGGAATATTTCAATCATATTCCTTCAACTATTTTGTTTTCTCTTGCTCCTTTATCCTTTCCCTCATTTGGGGGCTGCAATTATGCATTTATCAAGCCCACTGATGATTACTGATAGTGTGTGCTTTTTATTTTTCTCTTGGCTTTTTATTTTGGATAGTCTCTATTGTCTCCAAGTTCACTAACCTTCTCTTCTGCAATATCTGATTTGCTGTTAATTGCATCTAAAGTATTTTCCATGGCAGACATCATATTTCAATTCTATAAATTTTACTTGGTTCTTTATATTTTTTCTATATTTCTATTTAACTTTCTGAACTTGAGAATACAGTTATAAATAATTTCATGCCTGCTAGTTCTAACATCTCTGTCAATTTTGAGCCAGTTTCTCCTCATTATAGATTACATTTTCCCTTTTGCTTGATAAAAAGGTAATTTTCAAGTGAATACCAGATATCTTTAATTTTAATTTGTTGGGTGCTGGACATTCTTGTATTCCAGAATGTAGTTCTTATTCCTAGTCTCTATGGGGACACAGAATACAGTCCATTTATTTGGCAACTGTTGTTCCTTTTGGTCTTAGTTTTAAGACTCAGTAGGAAAGACTAGAGCATGGTTATTCTAGGGCTAATTATCATTTACATGGAAGCAAGTTTGCTTCTTCACATGCTACCAAAAGGCCTATAAATTATGAGGTTTTCTTGTCTGACTCTTAAGAGACACACTACACTCACCTCTTGTAAGAGGCAAAGTTCACTGCCTCTTGTACTTTCAGAGCAGTTTCCCCAGCTCTGGACATTTTCCTCATGTATGTGCTGACAGCTCAAGAATATCAAGGGGGAACCCTCTTCACACTTCCACTTCTGTCAGACTTTCTTCTCTTGGGTATTCTGACCTATGAACTTCAGTCACTGTGGTCTCCCCAAATTCCCAGCAGCACCCTGTAGACGTAGCGGGTCTGCAGGCGTCATGGGTTCCCCATCCTCGTGCTATGGGCTTTAGCCTTTCAAAGTAGTGATCTGGGAATCATAAGGCTCACTTTCTTCATTTCTGTTTTCTCAAATTCTTTACCCTTTGTCAACTATTGTCAAAAAACCTTGCAAAAAGACTAATTTTATAAAAAAACCACCACTTCACATATTCTGATTTGTAGTTATCATCTTCTTCCTGAAGGAAGTTCAACACGGCATCGTGACTGGAAGTGAAGTTCCTCTGCTTCAGCAGTTTCTACAATTTCGGAATGGAGATTCATAACTTAGGACTCCAGAAATCAGACTGTCCAATGATGAAGATGAAACCAATGCCAAGCTATAAAAAATAGGTCTACTTTATATTCATTTGGATGTGTATGATATTTATCATGCACGTAATTTGGGGGGGCAATACTGCCTCCTGGATCTTGTGGACAGGAGGGTCGTGCTAAGGTCCTAACTTGGTTATGGGCATGGTCCCTATATTCTGCTAACTAGAAGGGATCTTTCTTGTCCTGCTTCCGGCTTGTCAGACGCCCTGAGTGTACCATCCCTAGGAACTTGCTATTTAGGCAGAGACCTCGGAGAACACAGTGCTTTTTTTCTGGCCTGATTTTTATCCATTATGCATAATGGTTCATGCCCCATTTCCACCACAATCTTTCAAAAATCTGTTTCTTTGCATTTAAACCTTATGCTTTGCCTCACACCATTAACTGGGACAAAGCCAATTCACTTTATCTTAGATGTCAAATGGTGATTCTTCCTTTTATTAGCTGCATTCCACTCAAGATTGCTGTTTCTGTCCCTAAGGATAAGTCTGATATCCTAGTTCTTTTACATACTTTATTCCATTAGATCATTCGGTCAGAGATTCTGTTTCCTTCTTCACTATGTCTATGTTGCTGTCATGTCATCTAATTGAATATACATGTTATTATCTAAGGATCTTAAAATTATTTCTAATTTTCAAAATAAATGGTCAGACAACATTCTTTGAGAACAGCCATAATCTAGTTGTAAAATTGATTATACTCAGTTATCCAAGATGTTTGTTTTGTTAGCTAGCACAGATGTATTTCTATAGTTGAAGCCCTGGATTTTCATAAAGCTCAATTACAGTGGAAATAATCCATAAATGGGAGCTGAAGAGCATTCCATCACATTTCGGAAATCTTCCAACTACTTCCACTTGATTTAATATTCTGCAACAAACAAAATCACCTTACTGTAAATGGGAAAAAGGTAACTGAAGTCCATGCCAGCTATGAAAAATATTTATCACTTTGCTTCTGCATAATGCCATTATCTTCTGCTAATGCTCATAAACCAAGCAATGAGTGTTTTAAAGTTTAAAAAAGTGTTTAGATCCATTATGATGATCTCGTTTGCTACTCAATTTGTCATAGAAAAAGAGTGTTGCAGTCTCTTCTCATAAAAGGAAGTTATTGTTTCAGAGGATGAGGTCCATAAAAAGCTGCCTCCATGCAAAATTCGGGTGTTTTACCTCCACATTTCTGTTTTTGTTGGGTCATAAAAAGTTAAGGACACTAAAGAAATACCAATCAATTTTGACAGATGCTATAAAAACACATTCTCTGAACTCTAGATTTCCAATGGAAACTGTCAGCATGAAAGTCCATGCCATTATGTATCTTAAATCAGGGCTTTAATCATTCCAAAATTTTCTTTAAACTATCTTTTCAAAATCAATTTTTATTTTTATTAGCACCTACCTATTTAGTGTACATAGGGATTCACTTTTTTGTGTGTGGAGTTGCTACATGAAATTATGGTTTTTAAAGTAAGGATTTCTTCACTTGCCTTGGGTTTGAGTCATTGTCAATCTTTTTGAAATTATAATAATTTATCAGTATTTGGCTTAATCAAAATCTTAAATCTTCTCTAAAAATTGTTCACCTTCATTTCTACGCAATATAGTAAGTTAATAAATTATACCATAGTTGGTGCTAATGTGATTGCCTTCTCTACAAGCTTGCATATTTGTATTTTGTCAAGAAAACTCTCATGTAGGTATGTATATATTTATAAATATACAGTAATACTTGTTAGCAATCTCCATCTGCCTAGGATTATTAGATAAGTGATGCTTATAATACGACCACCATCCTAAGTGTCAAAATTCAACTTTGGTCATTGGGATATGTATGTTTCTAAAATGCTTCCTATTCTCCAAAACTTACTAGTAATGATTCAGTATGTTCTTGGTGACAGAAAGTCAGCATTATGACTGTTAATATAGCTGATATGGAACAGCTGGGACACTTAATGACCTCTGCTACTTTTTGTTCTTTAACCTATATATTTAGTTAAAAAAAAACCTTTTCTGTCTTTTTTCTATCCAGGTATCAACTCTTGCTTCTATAGTACATTTTAGGTATGTATGTCTGCTTAGACGTGATATTCCTTGCATTTTCTCATTTGTTACCTAAAAATCTAATGGGAGCTGGGGAATCCAAGGCCAGAGCTATCAAATTGTCTGTAACACTGGGCAGCTCTGTGATGGTGACTTTGCCTCTTCCAGGGCCCTCTGCTGCTTTCTCCGCAGTCTCTACTTGTACTAGAAAAGCTTACCAAATACCCTCTGGATATACAGGCATGAGTCCCATGCTGGGGATAACTGCACTGGCCTAAAATTCAACTTTTTGTGCTAAAAGCAGTCAGCAGGATGTTTCTGCCAGAAAGAGCAATCATCATACTTCTCCATAACTCGCATTCCCAAAGTAGAAGAGCATTTGAAAAAAAAGGCAAAAGACTTAAAAACCTATCATTTTCTTACTCCTCATAGCTAAAAATGAAGATATATCTCAGCAGCTATCCCAGCTGGCCTGGCTGCCCTGAGACCCAGTACTGGTGACTGACACAGGACATTGACCATCGTGACCTCTAGGGCTGCACAAAGCTACAGAAATCCTCAGCCTGCTGGAAAACCTGACTCCACACCCAGAAAAGACTGTGCTTCTCCTATGACTCCTTCCTATCACCTTTAGATTACATATTACACTTCCATCAGAATCAAACAACCAAATAAAGGTCATACAACGTGATGATCTGAGGATAGCCTGCCCATAATATGTGCTACTAAGTCCTGGCTGACCGATAGACACTTGTAGATGAAGAGGTGCTTAAGTTAATACTGGTGTTTGGATGGTTTTTGCTCAGCAACATGCAAGGGCAAATAGTGGGGGTACAAAGAAATAATAAGTGAGGCAACTTTGGCTCATGAGGGGCTTATGCACTAGACTCCCTTGCAGGGAGCAGTCTCGGAAGCTCTGCAAGCACCTGCAGTGCAAACGAAGGAACAGATAATTGCTGACACTCATCTTGAATGTGGTGCTGAGATGGAGAGCAGGTCTTTAACCTCATATTCACTAACTGTTGTTTCGCACTATCTATGGTACTGTGAATTGCTTCTCATGTGGCTTTGATTTCAGACATTATATTTCCAATTCTAGAAGTCCGACTGTATTACTCCTACCTCCCGTTAACTTTTGGAACATATGGAATACAGAGTTTAAAAGCTGAGCTCTTCAGTCACCATTTTCTAGGGGCCAAAGGTATTGTTTCCCTTTTAAATTGTCATGATAAGGGACCATGTATATCTCAAGGAATATGGTGACTGGTAAAATAACAGACCATGTCTCCAGGTGGTACGCTTGAGGTGGCTCCAGATGCCGCCATCAAATGTGGGTCTGAATCAGCCCAGAGCTCACTTTTCCGTGACAGTCTACTGAGTGACACAAAGCAGGGGATAGGGGTGGGACCACACACGGTGACAACCTGACGGGCTCACATCTGGCTCGGGTCTTTGCGCCCTGTGCTGTGGCAGATCCGTATGAGGCAGCGCAAGGCAGCGCGAGGCTGATCTCTGTGTAAAGATGACACAGATGAGCCCCGTGAAGTGACATCGATGTCCAGAGCAGGCAGAGCCTTGGTTTGATGTGGGAATTGAGGCAAAGCTCACTAGAACTAAGTGAAGCTGAGAGGGACTTGAGATCTAAGTTCTCTTTCAAAGAAGTGATTTCCAGGACGACCCCTCCTTGGTGATTTAAGGTCACGCGCCTGCCTGCTGGGAGTCTGCTTTTGAAACTTTGCTCCACCAATCTCTGATTGAAAAAGCAAGAGATTTCTTCACTTCCAGCACCCGAATACTCTGGGGAGACACCATGGGGAAAGCTTTAGGGTCGGGAAGGAAAGGGACAGTGGGTGTCTCCCCGGGACAGGAGCCTGCCTACATCAGCAGCTGGCCCCACAGACCTTGTCAGGGGCTGGGCCCGAGAGCTGGGAAGACGCGGCTGAGGCAGAAGGCACAGCTGTGCTTTGGACAGCAGCACTGGAAACAAAAAATGACAGAGACAGACAGCGGGGCGAGGAGAAGGCCAACATGGCAAGGTGTAAGCAGAAGGGCGTGTGCAGCTAAACAATACTGAGGCTCGTCTGCATGACAGTGTGGCTCTGAACTTCTGAAAATTATTTGGGGACGTGTGTCAACATTAACACCACTTCGAAGAAGATCAATGTCAAAGAAAAGAGTGATTTGTGAGTATTCCAGACCCTGAGCTTTGGTAGTAACTGGACGGAACATGATGGCAGAAACAGAAACTCCTTCTGTTCTCCCATGACATTTTCCCCACGTGTCTTCCTTCTTCTAGCAGCAGTCACACTTTCTTATGCGACAGGATCTCAGTGACCACACTCGGGAATTCTTTGTTAAGGTGAGTCCCTTCCACCCAAGCTAAAGGCTCTGAGGGGTTCTGTGATGATCAGCAAGAAATGGTGCAGGGTTATGAAGACGCAGAGAAACAGGCTCTCTTAATTGCCTTACGGTCATTCCTTGGCTTTGATGTCTTTGCCAAAGTTAACAATAATTGTTTTCTTTTTAAGCTGTAACTTAAAAATGAAAAGGTTTGCCTTCTTTTGGGACTGGAACCTAGTGCAACATGTGAAGTATTCACATGGGTTTTTATACAGGATGTTTGCAGACCCGCGTCCTCAACAGTCCACAGGAGTGCCTGCCTTAAAAACAGCAACACTCCCAGCCAGCCCTGAAAGTGAAGTAGCTCAGCTATCCACACAGAGTGGCATGCATTTTACAGCATTTCCCATGCCTATCCTCTCATCTGTTCCTCCAGGTTCTTGATGCTCTTGAAGGGCCCTTGAGACCATAAGAAAAAGTGACACCTTTCTAAGTCCAAAGGCCCAAGCTCCCCCGCCCAGTGTTGTAAAATTCTTTATCAGAATGCATTTCTCACAGCTATGCTTGTATCACATCCTAAAGACTCGCTCATCGTTCCAGATCTCTTTCGTATCGCAATGAACCAGCCGTACCTTCCAGCTCCCTGCAGCCAAGTTCTGCAGGGCGCCTGCTGCCCCTTCCAGCGTGTCTGGGTTTGAGCACTCAGAGAGCAGCGTGAGGTAGGGTTTGACTATGGATGGGTGCCACAGCATCTGGATTCCTTTTGGTGGCTCTGCACAGTCTGGAAGAGGTCCTACTCCATCCCACTGGTGGAAGAAAAACGAGAGAGTAAATACCTTTAACATCCTCACGCTTCTGGTGCAGCCCTGCGCACACATCCCAGGCACACATCACAACAGGTGGGGCATCAGCCCCATGGGGGTCAGCAATTATGGGGACCACCTGGGCTGGAGAGCCATTCTTACCATGGGGAGCTTGTGACAGAGGCAGACTGGGCAGGAGCAGGGGCAGGAGCAGCTGTAACCGGGAGCTGAAGGGGATACGCTGCCTGAGAACAACGCTAACACACTCGCCACAGCAAAGTGAGCACGGAGAGGAATTAGGCGGGCTGGGCAGGAGGCCAGAGATCAGGGAAGCATCTTTCATAAATAGCACACATCAGCTGCGGCATGGGCGCCACCAACACCAAAATGCCTTTGCTCCTATCGTCGGACTACGATTACTCATGCACAATTCCTTACGCATAATTGTGATAGTTCCCACATAATTTGTAACATGCCTATTTGCTTGACTTTGGGCACCATCATTACTTCCCACAAACAAATGACAGAATGAGTGAAAGATGGAAAATTGCTTTGGTTTAATTAGATGCACAGATCTGAGCCACAGGCAAGGGTAGATCTTCCAGTGATCTATTTGCTCTGAATTGAATATAATGAATAACGGGAGAATATGTAATTAAAAATTAATTACACATAATTTCTAAAATTACAGCTTGGAGGCACAAAAGAATAAGCACACCATTCAAAATAACAGTTATGAGGACTTTAGCAAGTTGGACAAATGCTAACAATAAAAGTTAAATGAACAAAGTAAGATGTGAAGCAGTTTGAGAGCTGTGCTTTATCATAAAAAACACAATAATCATGAAAACGCATTACTAAAATGTTTTTCTTTTTCTCCTATATTTTAAAGTTATCATTATGATTTTAAGAATTGTAAAAATTGACATGATTCTGATCTTTGATTACATAAAGATTTTATCTGTCGTAAAACTAAAGAAAATGAATGTAATGAGAGAAATAAAATATACTCTATGTTTAGGAAAAATATATCCACATTCACTTCTGAGAAAAATCACAGTAAAACAAACCAATGTTTTATAATTTAAGGTGGGAATACTAAGCTATTTAGCTTACTTGTGCTCCTTAATAATTAAAATATAATGTAAATGATAGATCTATGTAGATTTTATATATATACATATATTTATATATATATGCAGGTGTATGTAAATGTGGGAATAAATGTGAAAACAAAACTTTATTTCACAATCTAAATTCTTTAACTTTGAAAATTTCACTGGAAAAAATACCGGCTTGTTTCCTATCCATGCAACACAAAAATGGAAATGGTGCTAGACATACTATACAGCTATTTAACTGCTACAAAAACATTTCAAGAATTTCATTGTTTATCTTCCCAGAGAAAAATTTAAAATGTCATCTTCTCAATTATAACACAGCTTAGTTTCCATCCTGTGGCCAGATTCCGGGCGTCCCATTCAAGGGCACCGTCACAACTTGTCACTCAATTTCCACTTTGTAATGCGGACACTTGGTGTCTGATGCTTCCTGCTCCTTTAACCGAATCCTCATCTCAACCACTCAGTGACGACTCCGCACCTGTGAACAGCCTCTCGACCAAGGACGCCAGCGCCTCTCTTTTAAATATTAAAACCAAATTGGAAGTGAATCAGCCCCTTCACACTGCACCTGGCTCATTATCTGCGACTCAGTCACTGCTCTGTGCAGAAGGGCCGCACTGAGAAATGACAAGTCATTCCGTGGCTCTGTCAGGTTGGAGGATGACGCAGTAGCAGCGCTGGCTTCTCTAAGGAAACCAGTTTGCAGCGGCGAGGTTTTGGGCTCGTGTAATGAGCAGAAAAGGTGTTTCACCTAGCTTTTGTTCATTTCATTTTCTGTTTTGCCATCTCCTTCAGCATGGAAACTGCCGTTTTCATATAAACACCCAATACTATGCAGAAAAAGCACAATATGAAATTTCGGCTCAACATGAAGGAGATTCCTGGTGTGCGGGCTGATATAACCGCAGGGTGTAGACAGGGTGGAGATGGGGCACTTGCTGGGAGGTGACAGCTGAGGTGGAGGAGAGGGAATGCTGGGCATCTCATCCTTTACTGGGCATTGTCCAGTACTTTTCCAACCCCTGCGTAATATGCAGGACAAACAGTTAAACTGAAAGCGAAGTTTCCTCTGCTTTGGCAGGTCATCGATGTAACTCTTTGCTACTTTTTACTACAATCACTTCTTAATGGTAAGGAGTGAATTTGAAGGAAACGGAGGCAAAACCGATGTGACTATTGATCACCTTTGATGGCAGCGAGGGATGGAGTTCAAAGGGGATTCTCTGATATTTCAGAATATTGATGGCACCTCCCATGCTAATCCTGAGAAAAAGAATGACTGCAAAGCCCGCCAGTGTATCTGACATGTATCTAGGTGCTTTATTCAAAATATTACTGACTTTCTTTGGGGGAGGTATCAATAGTCCATGAAAAAGAGATTTTCATCAATGAAAATGGTTGGAAACGGTCCTGAAGCATTACTATTACTGACATCCTTGACATTATTTCAAAGCTAACAGCTTTGAAAAACTAAAGGACGATGGTGAAAGTAGGATTGACTGGTGTAGGTGAAATGGCTCTGTACAAGTGACACTTTTCTTTTTCTCATCCTATTTTTTCCTATTTATGTTATTTGGCATTGGGCATGAAACCTAGGGTCCTCACACTGAGCTGTATCCCCAGTCCCTTTTTATTTTTTCATGTAGATACAGCATCTTGCTAAGCTTCTGAACTGTCAAGGCTGGTCTCAAAATTACCATCCTCCTGTCTCAGCCTCCCAGAGCACAGTGATTACAAACATGCCTTACCACACAGAGCTCACAGGCAGACTTCTAACGCTGACCATTTTCTCAGGGAAGACTCATGAGAAACTGTGCAATATGCAATTCTAAAAAACTGGGTCACTGAATGAAGGCAAATAGTGGAAAAATGTTTCACACGTGAAAAATGCCAACTACCCAGCTACTTAGTCTTTTAGAACATACGACTATATTCATAAACCCTTTGCAAACTCTGTTCTCGATTCTATCTTGAGGACACAGAACCAAAAATCCTTTAAGAGTATGAAATAGGAAAATAACAGAAGCAACGTATTACGGCATCAGGAGAAAGAGATTTCTATTTTACAAAGAAAATGGTCCAACTATGAAAAACAAAGTATTCGCAGGAAACCAACAAGGGCAAATTAGTAGAACACTTCTTGTTCTGCCCTGAACTAGTTTACAAGTGGCCCGAGGCTCTGGTCTCCAAACCCCTGGGCTGGGTACCACAGAGACCAAACTGGAAGCATTTGTTCAGGGGGGAGCAACACTTGTATTACAAGAAAGGTGTTAAAACCCAGAGCTCCTCTTCCCTGTCTGCCATGGCTCTGATCCAGCCTCAGCCGGTCAGGGCTACACTCAGAAAAGAATTCTGCCTGAAGAGCTGTATGTTGGAAACATAAACAGCAAAGATGGGTCCTGCCGGCCTCATGCAATTCAATTCCCAAACTTCTTTACCAATTAGACAGTGTCACAGCCACTCCATATGCAGGGGATGACTCTTTAAAAAGTAACTTCAGGGAAATAAATAACAGAGCAGAAATGCTGAAAGATAAAGGCAGAGAATCCGCAGCACCAGGGGAATACTCCTGACTTCTAAGAGCGCATTCTTCTTTCCCAGGGGAAATCGCACACTGCAAAGTGGAGAAGACGCCTCTAAGTTGGTAAACCACCAAGGAAAGTTTCCTCCAGTAAGTTTTGGTTTAATTAGGCTGCAGCCAGCATTAAGAACTTTGCAAGGCGGGGCAGGGGGTGTGCATGGTGAGAACAATCCAATCCCAAACCTATCTTCTTTCTGCTGCTGCTGCCTGGCTTGCTCTGAACAGTAGAGAGACTGGTTGATTTTGTTGTGAGTGTTTTAGGACCATTTCCATCCTTTTGGGGTTAGAGTTTAGAGGAAACAGGTACTTAAAGTTTTCAATTAGCTGTGCAAAGCTAGAAGAGAAATGATTCTTCATGTTGATTCTTGGGTGTTTCAAAATCAAAGGGCAGCTTAAGTGCGTGAATTTCCCCAATCCCCACTCTCAGGTCGCTGAGGTGCCAGGGCTGAGGCTATAAGAGGGGGGTCGGAGGCCAGCGGGGTTTCTGAGGTGCTGCACTGTCTCCAGGCTCCCCTGCAGAAGGCAGAGGGGTTTTGTATTTGAGAGATTAAAAAGGAGCATTAATGAAGCATCGGGTTCCAGGGTTCTCTGAGCAAAGCTCCAAGACAAAAGCCATTCTGGGGCTCCCTGCTGATTTGCCCCATGGAGTAGAGGAGGCAGAGGGGTCTCTGTGGGGACAGATCCCTCAGGTGGGTGCTGGAGGGCGGCTGGCCACCTGAGAGGAGCCACAGAAGGCTGCTGGCCTCCCCTGTCCCTTCTGAGCACTGAGATGAAGACCGGGACAGCACTGGTCTCGGGGAATTCTCTGCTCCTGACTTCCCACCCTCACCTCGGGAAAGGGGTCGTGTGGTCCCCTGTGGTCAGGGGTCTATGTCCCTGACATATCATGTGCTGTGGATGACCCTGTGGTCCTGGGTGTGTGGTGATTTTGCCTCTTGAAAGATAGTCTGGTCTCGACTGGTCTCATGCAGGGCAATTTGACTCATCAAAGGGACAACTGTCTAGGTCTGTAGGGCTTTGGAGTTGTCATAACCAGAAATCTAGAGAGTAGAGTTCAGGGATGCTGAAGGGTCCTACGAGGTACATGGCAGACCCACAGCAAAGAATAACGGGCCTCAAATTATCTCGTGCAAAGCCATAGTCTGTGACACGGAGCTCAGCTGAGGTGGGCCATGGAGGGGTCAAGTGTAACCAGGACCCTAAAGGGAACAGCTGAAGCAGAGCCTTCAGTGTACACTCTTCCCTACAATAAAGGAGGAACTGGTAGGGGCTGCCAGAAGGAGAAGAAAGGATTTCACTCCTGGGTAGGAGCGGAGTGGCTGCGGGAGACAGCAGCGGGGGTGTGCACGTGCGTGCGGTTTGTTCCCGCGGGACATGGAGGAGCAGAGTGAACCCTCGAGCTTCCAGCATATGCTGGGGTGGGGGCCAGGCAAGACCAGCCCGGAGCCAGCCTAGACGGGCAGCTGAACGCAGCAGATGGTTGGAGAGGAAATGGTATTAATTACCGAAAGTATGGTCGCAAATAAAGAAAGGAAAACCGTCCGGATAAAAGAAAAACGACAGGTGATAAGAAGAAATGAAAACCTAAGAGCGTCCACGTCGCGAAGGCACAGCCCTAAGGTGTTAATAAAACACCAAACCCGCAGGCTTCCGCTGTCAGGGATCGTGACTGAGATAAATGCTGTTCTGTGCATCCAAACCCTAAAAAACATCCATGTGGTCTACATACTTCATTCTGAAGAATGTACCCTTAACACATGATTAAGGAGGTAAGTGAGATTTAACGACACAGATGTTCATTACAGTTCCTATTAGTGAAAATTTGGAAACACTCTTAATTTACTAACAAAGGGGATGGGTTCACTCTTATGATGGGGCTGTTTCCCATCGAGGAAAGAGGTCAGCCGTGTGGTGTGACACACTGCCCTAGAAGGTTGAAATTCTGTACCGTCTATGACTTTGGCATCTATAACTTACAAAAAGAGCTAAAAAACAAACAAAACCCCCCCAGCAAAATATTACTTGTTAAATTGACTACAACGCACTAAACTATGAAACAAAGGTTATGAGAGAAACTCTATCACGTAGAAATACTAGTTCTAAGCGATGTCTCGATTGACTGTTCGTGCCCTTCCTATGCAAATACCTGTGTTTTTAAAGCTATTTAAATTTAAAATAAATTTTAAGAGACGTTTTGATTTCTCATGGCTCCTGCTCATTTTGTATTTTCTCAGCAGGTTTCTCTGCTCAGGCCAGGCTCATTCTGAGTGGGCCTTGCAGGTCTGGGGCCTCCCTAGCCCTGTTCTGAGAGCCTCACAGGACTCCTGGCCATATCCCCAAATCTCCTTCTGTCTTCAAAAGATGCAAAAAGCAAATGGAGAAGTCATGTCTCCCTGTGTTTCCCTGTACCTCTGCCCTAGAAGGTTGAAATTCTGTACCATCTATGACTTTGGCATCTATAACTTACAAAAAGAGCTAAAAAACAAACAAAACCCCCCCAGCAAAATATTACTTGTTAAATTGACTACAACGCACTAGTGAATTCTGTACCATCTATGACCACCCACGCAGGGTGGTCCCTGCGTGGAGCTGATGGGCTGCTGGTACAAAGCCTTATGGACAGCAGAACCCTCTGGTCAGTTACCTTCTTGGCGTAAGACACGCAGTCTACTTTGGCCTGAACAGACTAGAGGAACTAGGGGATTTCTTTAATTCAGCTACGGGCATTGAGCACAGAGGTGGTCACGCATGAGTCTGCAAAGTCCTTTTAGACCACAAGCTGAGGCGCACAGATGTCAAACACAGCTGCAGTCTGATGGTTCCAGTGGTTTCAGTAGCAACCATTTCTTCAAACAAAAACAAGGAGATGAAACACAAAGAAGGATTCAACAATGTGGTGTGTATTTACACAAAAATATTTATTACACTAAAAAGCAAATCGCCACGAATCCCCTTCGCAGTTCACTTCCTCTTACTTCCAACACTTCTCCCAGCATTGTTGCGGCTTTGTAAAGCGCTTCTGGAAGTCCTCTTTCCTGAGTGTTTTTATAAGGTGGGATCAAAAGTCGAGCGAACATGGCTGCCAAGAGCCATCCACTCATAAAACCATGACGCTGTGTCCTCATCCACCTTGTTCACTAGATCAGTCACTGCGTCACTTCTGGCTCCTCCCCCAAGTACAAATGAACATGGAAATGTTTTCAGTCACCTCAGGACATCCAGACAACCAGGACAGCACAACTAAAGACGTTCGTGAAAGAGAACTTCTGGAATGGCTCACAAAGGGGCAGGCACGATGGGATACATATGTCCCAAGTGACAGGGAATATTGTGAGGGGGGTTAATGGGTTAAGTTTTACTGTAATAAATTAAGACATTTAAACATTCTCTGCATTTGTTGATAGTGCCTTGTGCTATCCTTACCAAGCTTTAAGAGGAAACGTTTCTGAGACTTTTCTTAGGACTAAAGCTGACCTGCAGAATGGGAGAGTATTTTTTCCTCAGGTTCATAATACCAATGCTAAATAAAAGACGCAACATAAGTCTACAGACTAGAGCAAGTTCTGAGGTCATCAGTGAGGCAACGATTTTCATCACTTCTGCTTCCTGTGAACACTTTGGCTCCTCTGTCATCTGTATCTCTTTATCTGTGTACCCAAAATGATTTTATATCACACCCTCTCCCTCTCTGTTATATTTTTTCTCTAATTACTGAGAGGTCTTTAGGAAACTTTCAGGGAACTGGGTGTGTGTCCCAGCTGCACTGCCCTGGGTTCCATCTCCAACACTGCAAAGACAAAACAAGAGGAAAGCAACACCCTAGAAGCTGATGACGCCTGCCCACCTTTAAGGCTATCAGCCTAGAGCTCTCTGGAAGCTGCTGGTCAGGTTAGACTGGTTCCTGGGCCTTGAAAATAACTCACTGGTCAGGTGTTTGCCAAGCAGGGATGGTCTGTCCTAGAGAAACCTGGAAACAGCTCCACTGCACACCCTGCTGCAGCCTCTTAAGAGTGACGCCACTGCCCTGGCTCTCCCTCTTACCAGGAGCAGCCTGCCTTCAGTTCCTGCAGACTACTGGACTCCCACATCACCGCGGTGACTTGCACAGGGCAATCCTGCAGTCTCTCTCAGGAGACCCAAGGCTTGCCTCAATGCCAATGTTCTCCAGCAGGTGGCGCCACCTTGGCCAGGAGGGAAGTGCGGGCCACATTGCCCAGGGACTTGTTGGACTGGATGGTGTCCTCCCATTCCTCTGTCCTCTCTTACATTCAGCCTTCACTCGTGTCCTTAACTTCAAGACTTCCAGCTTTGCCACGTTCCCATAAGTCTTTCAATGCAAGACAGTCTCTATTTTTGACTTTTTAAACTACACTGAGCTTGATAAATCACATTAAATGGGGTTTTCAAACAGGCATAATTGTTGTCTGTTTACATCCTCATTAAGCTTGGTAGGAATTTTCTGGCACTTCAAAATAGGTTTGTATTAATTCACAGCACATTAAAAAACCTTTAAAAACTATCATTTGGTTGAAATCATAACTTTGAAGCTTCTCCATGAATAACAATATTCCAAGGCATTTTAACTTAGAGAAGTTTCAGCAAAACTTGCTAAAAGAAATATTTTCCTTTAAGATTGTCATAAGGAAGAAAAAAACAAAACAAACAATGCCCCCTTCAAAAAAACGGTACGAATGACTCATAGATTGTCATTTAGGGTTTTTTTTTGTAAAAAACATAATATTCTATTAATAACTATTATACTCAGCTTAGAAAAAAGCATATCAATATTATAAAATAGAGTTCAAGGGCAACATTCTAAATCGCTCACTCCAGGCTGTGTGGCAGGGCTGCCCGGGAAACAAGGGCTGTGTCACCGGTGAGATCGGCCCGCCCCTCTGACTGCCCATCTTCCGAACCCAGTCAATGCCTCACGCTCTCCATGTACATAAGGGTTTCTCGGCAGCATTGAGCAGGCCACATCAGCATCAGCGTCTTGCTCAAGAGTCACCAGTCACAGCAGCGGGGGCCAGGACAGGGATGTCCCAGTGCGAACACTGGGCACATAACCCTGAAATCAGAATGAGTTCAATCTCAGGGGCCAGTTTCTCGGCCAGCATTAATGCTGTGTTAGTGCAACCCCCAAATTTGCCTCTGGAGTTGCGTGGGGTGCCAGGAAACTGAGTGCCTTGGGTATTGGTGAGACCCAGGGCATTGTCCCTGAATCTCCTGCCCAAGTCACTCCTCCTGCCGACCTCTGTTGTGTGACCCACATTTCCAGGAAAAGCTGTGTGGCCATCTGCCCCATGGAACTGAAGACAGCGACTCCCTGAAGTTCCAGCTGGGACGGACCCAGCGCTTGATAAGGCTCAAAAAATGCCGCAGGCCATCCTCTGGTTTTCTGTGTGCCCCTCTGGGAGGTTTTTGACAGCCAAGTTAAGAACCACAGCTGGATCATTAGGAGACCAGCTGCTCCCAACCAGACAGATGACGAGAGAGACGTAGACTGCCCCCTGGTGAGGGAGACGAGCTGCTCTCAGGAGGGCAGCCCCTGTCCAGAGGAAGAGGGTGGACCTTGCAGAGCCCAAGTGTATGGGAGCCAAACCTATGGATCCCAAAGTCATGGGAGGAGCCCAGGCACATCTCAGGGGCTGCAAACCGCTGGAGACCCCAGCCTCAAAATGCTAACCCTGATTCCTGATTCAGGAATTCCACATAGGAGTGCGTTCCTAAACGGGGTGGGGGCCGCACACCTGTAATCCCTTTACTCTGGTATGCTGAGTCAGTAGGATCATAAATTCCAGCCCAGCCCGGGCAATTTAGTAACAGCATGTCTCAAGGGGGTGAAAAAAAAAGGGCTGAGATGTGGAGGTTCTGGATTCAACATCCAGTACCTCAAAAAATAAATTAAAAAAGATTAGATTCCCATTTATCTTTATTCTAATTTTTTTTTTAAAAGCTACACTTTTCCTCCATGTAAAAATATTTCTCAAAATAGTGCCAGGCTGGGCATGGTGGTGCATGCCTACAATCCTATAGCACTTGGGAGGCTGAGGCAGGAGGTTTTCAGTGGCTCCAAACCAGCCTGGAATACAGAGGGAAACCCTGTCACAAACAAACAAACACTGTGTTCTTGCCTAAAGAAATAGTTCTGCATATTTACCTGGAATTCATAACCTGGTGACAGGGAGAGTTGTGGGTTCTGCCCCTTCCTCCTCACAACCTGCTGTGGAACCCCTGCCGGATTGCTCACCCCTGCTCCTCTGCGCGCCTCCACCCCGGCGCGGCAGCCACAGACACACGTGAGTCCACACGCACCACAGAATCAGCCCGGCTCGACCTGCACCGCAAGGGCTGGGATGGCCAAGCTCCTTAGCGCCCGGATGGCTTTTTTCTTATTTTGAAACTTCCTATCTTGGATCGGCCGCAAGACAGTGGGGGCGTTACTTAAGTTCCCCCACGTCAGCTGTGAAATTCCTGCAGGAAGCCCGAGCACGCGCCTGCGTGATTGTACCTCATGCGGAGGAAGTGGGGCGCAGCCTCTACAGACCGCTGAGACGCGAACCTCCTCGCGCAGGGGAGGGGGTAATTGCATGCAGCTGCGAATCTCCCACATCACCTGATCCTGCGATTTCTTTTTCTTCTTTTTCTTGCCCCCGCACCCAGAGCTCTCCGCATCCTTGCCGTTGGCCTCACCACAGAGCAGCCCGTCCAGCTCGTCTGTGCCCATGTGCTGTCCCTGAGACGTCTCTGCTGCCAGCCGGTAGGAGAGGTTCCTTAAGATGCACACACAGTTTTCAACGGTCTGCAGGGTGCAAGGGGAAAAATAAAAATAAAGAAAAGAGGAGTAAGAGCCATCGAGCGCTCCACTCCACCATGCTGCCAGAGCGGCCTGTCTCTACGTACACTACACCACGTAATCCAGGTACACCACATACTCCACGTACACCACGTATTCCACGTATACCACATACACCACGTATTCCACGTACTCCACGTACTCCACGTACACCACGTACTCCACGTACATCACGTACTCCTCATACACCACGTGCGTGCTTCTCTTGCCACGCGTTTAGCTCCTGCTTCTGAAGGCTCTTCTGACAGCCAAGGAGGAAAGGATTTAGAGAAGTTCCCCACAAAGAAATGACACACGAGTGACAGTCACTGCTCTAACCATCCCTCACTATTGATTGAAATGAACTCGAGAGGGGAGGAGTCACACAGTGGTCCCGCATGCCCTCCACCCACCATCAATGCCTGCGTGGGGTTTGTGAGTCTCAACCCTGAAGACCATATTCTAGGTTTTGGTGACGCCAGTGGGTGACCCTCATGTGTGCCATTAACCAGGGCATTGTCTAGGTGCAAAAAGCAACAGATGCCAGCTGATACTGTCCCAGGAAACGGAGGGGTGTGGTCACTGGATTGTTTTAGCACAAGGATTAAACAGAGGCTGGGGGTGTGCGCTGTAAGGCGGGACACCTGCAGAATCCATGCAACTCTGGACAATGCATTTGGCATTTCTAGGATGCAGTCAAGGAATCACAGTAGGACCCCATCCCTTGGCACGGATCAGGGGCTACGGGTTAATTGTGTGTGTGTGTGTGTGTGTGTGTCACGATCACACATGCGCATGCGTGCGGTGGGCAGAACAGTCCTCCCAACCTATCCACCTTCTAATTCCTGGAGCCTGGGAATGAGTGAGGCTCTGTTTCAGGGGGAAATTGAAGTTGCTAACTGACTCTGATGGGGAGATGATCTGGATTACCCGGGGGGACTTGTATAATTACAAAGGTCCTGCCCGGCACAGAGAGGAGCAAGTCAGGGTCAGGATATGGGAGGATGTGAGCAAGCATCACTAGCCTTGAAGACGGTGGAAGAAGCCACAAGCCAAGGAATGTGGGGCAGCCAGCAGAAGCTGGGATAGGAAAGAACATGGATTCTTCTCCATAGTCTCCAGAAGGAACTAAATCTGATAGCACTTTGATTTTAGACCAACAAGCCCAGTTTTGTATTTCTGCTCTCCAGAACAGTAAGACAGTACATAAGAAAAAAAACAAAAAAAACCCTGTTTGCAGTCATTTGTTACAGCAGCAACGGGAAGCTAGTGCATCATAACAGTACTGAGCAGAACACTTGGAGTGTAGGAAATGCTGGGTGAAGGTCTGTACCATTGGTAATGTTGGGGGATAGCACAGTTTGGAGATCCAGGCATGTGACTCAGAACCAGTGGGCGTGGCCTGGGTTCCACCCCTGGGCCTGCCACCTTCTCAGCTGTGTAGTTCTGGGCAGAGTTCTGGCTCCCTCTGTGCTTTCCCTCCCTCCTTTGTAAACAGGGTGCGATGACAAAGTACCAGCTCCCTAGGGCTACTGTGAGGTTCAGTGAGATCTGGATACAGCTCTTGGAACAGTGCCTGCTGAGAAACTATTTGTTGGCACTCTCAGAAGTGAAGTGTGGAATTCAGGAAACACCCATTCTAATAACTTCTGGTTACCGAAAGGAGGAGCTAACAGCACCCTGTAGCTTGCTGTACATATGTACTGCTGGGCCCTGCTGTGCTCATGTGTTTATTATTACCTGCGCTGTCATGCTCCAATGGCAGAATTAAATAATTGTGAGTTAAATAGCCGTGATTGCTCTATCACCTGCCAAGCCTGCACCATCGATCCCAACAGCTTCTGCAGAAGGAGGCTGCTGGTTAAGGCAGAAGCTGATGGTCTGACCTTTATCCTTGACCTGGCTCCAGAGGAAGAGGGCAATAAAATACCCAATGTGTGTGTGTGTTTGGGGACCTGAAGGGAGCTAAGTTTTCTTTTCAAAGTCATATCGACTTGACTATTATTTTTAAAGACATTTGCGTGGCCCTGTCAGCACTGAAGGCAGAGAGCGTTGTAAGTCTACCCTACCGAGGCCCGCAGCTGGCGTCGACTGACTGCATTTGGGCTCTTTCTGCAGTCCGGATTCGGGCTGGAAGAGTGGGGACCATGAGATCTAGTCCCTGACCCACCTCTTTAGTGAAAACCAGAGCTAAACCAGTGCTCAGGAACCCTCTGTGAAGCCTGTGCCGTTCTAGACCTTTCCTGTCGGATTTCCAAGGTTTCACAGGCTGCTAATCCCACCGACTTTGAGTCAACTTGATTTTTCTATTTCAAGTATCCTCTCAGCATCACAAAAGGAAACCCAGCATGAAAGCAGGTAAACACAGGATGAAGCATCAAAGACAGAAAAGTCTCCCATTGAAAGGAAAATGTTATGGCATAAGTCAGAGCGATTTTTAAATCAGCCCAACATGATTTTTCTTACATCAAAGACATGGGAGAATCAACTTCCTTCTCATCCTGCTGTCTTCCCTGGGAGCTTCGCCATTCTTTTGTGTAACAGACTTCCGGGGACTAAATCTGCAGTTTTGAGAAATGGTGCAGAATCTACCTGCAGCTGGGCGACAATGGGGCAGGCAGGAAAGGGGAGGAGGACAGCACAGCCCCTGGGATTGAACTCCTGACTCTCATTAAGCTTCGTGGAGTGTGGCAGTCTGGTGTGGTTTGGGTAGGTTACCAATTTAAGAGCTCTTCTCTAAAGAAACGGGAAAAAGAAAAAGACCCAGGACACCAGCAGAAGGCTGGTGGCAGCTGGTGGCTTTGCTTATGACATCCATTCCTGTCAACAGCACTTTTAGCAGATCCTCTTGGTCACCAGGGTCATTTGACTCCTTATTTTTCTATTAGAAAGGGGTAATTTGAAAGTCAGCTGTAGAGTGCTCTACCATATGTTACCCATTCAATAAACTGTCCCAATTATAGGAGCAGAGCCCAGCGCTTGCACGGAATCCAGGCTCTTTTATTCATTAACTTCCCTGGCCTTAAAGAGAACATGTACTTCTTTTTTCCTAACTTGTCACTGTGAAAACTCAGAAGTGCTTAAGCAGAGAGCTGAGTGGTAAATTATGGTGCAGTCATAACACGTTAAAATTCAACACCATGGTCCAGTCGGCAACACACTGCCAAGTAACCCGTCCTTCGGACTCTTTCAGGGGCCTCGGTGCTCAGCCACGACCCTCCTCCAGGTGACAGCGTTGGTGTCACTGGGCTGGAGGTACACAGAGCACTGTCACTGGCCACATCCAAAGCCGGGTCAGGGCTCTTCCTATGTAGCAGGGACTCCCGGCCCTAAAACTCCCAACCACTCAGCTTCGTCTTTGGGGGAAAACACAGACGGTCTCACATCGATGGTCTCCACAGTCTTCCAAGAGTATTAAACACGTGGCCAACTGGGGCATAAGGCAAATGAGAAAGAAAAGATGTTTGTGCTTTGTTTTCCCTTGGTTCTCAAGCTGACTCCTGGAGATCACTTTCCCCTGCAGAGTGGGCGGCTGTGGACTTTCCCTGTCTTTTCTCCTGGGAGCTCTGGGTAACACTAACGCTCTCTGGTATCGGGCTTAGGCTCCCCATGCCTGGCTCTTTCACCACCGTGAATATTCAGGTGCTCAGCACCAGTGGCCTCAGTCCATTACCTCCGGGAGCTTTTTTAAAAGTCATTTGTCTATTATGCTAACAGGCCTCTGTAAATACTCAAGACATTTTGATGGGTCACTGTTTTAGGGATTTAATTTTCCTGTCAACTGTATTAAAAGGTCTAAAATGATCCTTAAGGGCTTTTGCAAAAGTGCAATGCTTACGTCTTTATTACACGATATTCCACCTTTGAAATTAACAGCATCAGGTAAGTGGATGGTGCAAAGCCTGCTAGCAGGAGTGGGATGACAATCCGTGTGTGTGACTGCAGAGTCCCACAGTGGGTCTTGGGCCCAAGTCTTTGGGGAATGGGGCTCAGGCATGAGTCATTTTCCAAGTTTCTTGGTGACTGGAAAGTGAGGCCCAAGTCGAGGAAAGCTTTGCTAACTCACCCCAAAGCCAGTTAACAGTAAGTGAACAGACTTCCTTATGTGTTCTTTATCTGATGTCTCAACTGCTGTACATGATGGCAGATTCCCAATTAGTAGATTTCAAAGCTCCAGCTACTCAGGCAAATTCTTAATCCAGGTGCACAATGAGACATTTCATCATTTTTAAAGGGTCTAGACCAGAGGACCCTATTAGGGTCTGTGCAGATGAAGTTATTCCTGCTCCAAAGGTGATTCTGAGAGTTGGGGCTGCAAACCATGGACTCACAGGACTGGTCCCAAATCAAGGATGGCTTTGTTCCCCACAGGGTGCATGGCCTTGCCTGGACACAGTTTTCTTTGTTATGACTGGGATGGGTGAGGTGGAGGGGCCCAGTCCCAAACCACAAAGAACTGTTCGGCCCCAAATGCCAGTAAGGGTGGCTTGCGAGAAGCCCGTTATTAAATGATCACATTTATCACACGTAGTACTTCAGAAGTTTCGCTAAGTCTACATTTGTATCAGGATATTATGAACTTATAACTTTACAGTCAGCATGAACTGAAACTAACTTAAGACAACATAAGCCAAACCCTGGAAAAGTCCATTCCATTTTTGGCTTGTGATTAAAGCAGTAAATAAACCCTGAGTCTCTATGATGTTGGTAGCTTCATTACTTTAGTGGTTTTTCTGTAGGATTCTGACACGGAAGTCCTACGCGAATCCCACCGACCTTGCTATCGATCTCACTGCTCCCCAGCGCAGACTGAATCACATACAGCAAGGCGTCCGTGAGTCCGTCACACTCCCGCATCCTCCTGCGAGCCTCCTCTCCGGCTGAGCTCACATTCCTGCAAAGCAAAGAACACGTCAGCGACCCTCACAGAGGCCACCAGGGCAGCGCCCTGATAGTGTAAAGAAAACACTTTCTCCCTTTGTGGAGCGTTGCTCTGAAGTATAGACTGAATAAGGAGGTGCCTTCCAAGATGCATCCTGCAGAGAGTACAGGACAGACATCTGCGTTGTGACTCGTGCAAAGGAGGCTGTGGAAATCCTAGCACGATCTGTCAGGGTCTTGTGATAGCTGGGAATGGGAGACTTTGAGAAAGCCTTCAATTCCACGTCATTTACAATGGGAAACGTAAGCATTTTGATTCAAAGGGTTCCTCTTCGTAGAGAAGCTTAAAACATTCTGGAGACAGAGCTAACTAACTGAAATATCTTGGAGAGCTAAAAAAAGAAAAAAATAGACCTTGGTCCAACCAGCAGTAGACTTGAGGAACTTGTTCCATCGATACAGGGTTCCTGTCACCAACAGCCACTGGGGTGTTGTTACGGCGTGTACTACCTGCGCCTGGAAAGCCTCATGCATTACAGGAGGAGCTTTTTGGAGGTGGCTGGATCTAGGGTGTGCGATGTTGGGATTAGGCAGGTAATGCTGGAATCAAAGGTGTATGATTAATAACTTGGTGTAGTTTAGTGTACTTCTGGTTCAGCGTGGATAACAGAAAGACCCACCATTTGGTGTGAGCGCGGGGGCTCTGGGAAGGATGGAAGGGAGAGGAGGTTTGCTGCTGCGAGCTCCTCCTGCTGTTTGCTGCTTTGCTGCCTTCTGCCTGCCCTGCCATGCCATGACCCGTCTCACTTCTGTGATGCCCCTCTTCCATGCCACCACTTTGGAGCCAGCCAGCTGTGGACTAAAACCTCTACAAACTGTGAGCCAGAATAAACCTTTTCTCCTTTAACTTTGGGTGTCAAGTGTTTTGTCTCAGCAATGAGAAAAATGATTAAGATGGGTCCATGGCATCTCTTTAGGGATGGAATTGGTTTAAACTCTTTTCTGTACCATGCACCTGAGATAAACCTAATGGCAGGGCCCTATAGCACTGGAATGCATAGCCATGACAGAGCTTCCAGGGCCCCCAAAACACACAACATGTCCTGGTTGGTGGTGATTCCTTGGTTTGCTGCTAGTTATTCCACTACCTGGAAGTATGTTCTCCTTTTCTATCCATGGTTAGGGTTTGGCTTCAGCAGAGAATTTCTTCTATGGCTATGGACAGCACAGAAGGGATGCTGGAGAAGGTGCTTAACTAACATTACAAAACGGCTGGAAGAACTTAGAGAACTCGGAGGAGGTGATGCGGAGTGTTCCTTAGGTAGGGAAATGGTTCTCAAGCTTCCAGAGCCTTGGAGTGACCTGGGGCTCAGGTAAGGCACAGAGTGCTGGCCTCCAGCCTGGAGTCTGACTCAGGAGGTCTGGAGCAGGGTCGGAATTTTCATCACCTCGATGATTCACAAGTCAAGAGTGAAGCATTCCCTATGGGGAGGGTTTGGCTGAGGGCAGGAGATGCCTGTTCTGCTGACAGCCAGGAGGCCATGGACAGTTCCCTGGAATCTGTGAACTTGGAGAAACAGAACAGAATGGGTCTCCAGGCCATCGCTGTGAGCGACACAGGTATTTTTTCCCATTTCATTTCCGCAGCATCTTTTGTTCTGCACTTAGTTCTAGTTCACTGATGAAGGAGATAAAGCTGAGAGGGGCTACTGGGTCACAGGACAGAGAGTGAGCGAGCGAAAACAGAGCCCAGGCCCACACAGGGGCCAAGAGTGAGGGCTGCAGGCCTGATGGGAAGGAGGATGGGTTATTTGTCATGGATTTGGGGAAATTAAAATACAATAAAGTAGACCTAATACTAAAAGGCTGCCAAACATGAATATTTTCTCTGGTATCTAAAAAGTTTCACAGGATGTGTTAAAAGAGGATCTATCAGTATTTTAATGTAATACTAGGAAAGGTTATTCAATTGAAATTAGGATTTTTGGCCTTTGCTGATCTTAAAGTATAAGTAAAACCCATTTAGTTCCTGAGATAATATAGCTGGGCAAATATTTACAGAATTTTCACCATAAAATTTTATAAAGTCCACCTTGTGGCAGCCTTTGTGTAGTCTGCCTTTGTTTCTGATCACCGGTGGGGATGGAGTGGAAGGAACTAACTTTCTGTTAGAGGCTGGTGAGAAGCATCACAGTATTTACAATTAGAAGGCCGGCCCTTGGGAAACAGTATTTTAGAGCATTTCTTCTTGAAAATGATTTAGACCAGGTTGAGCTTTGAAGCTGACAAGTAAGTTTATAAACAATTCCAATCAGTATTTCCTGGCCAGAAGAATAGCTGGGGGCAATGTGTGCAAATCTCTGTGGTTTGGTGGGGTAGTTTTTCTGACTGAATTATGGAATTCAGATCTAAAAGCATCTTCTAGACCACTCCTGGGTCTGAAAGGTCTTCTATCCCTGGCCTTCACAGATAAGCTCAGGCTTTCCTCACCACAGGGTCAGGCTGCCGCCTTCTTCACAAACCGGCTTCGCAGTGATCAGCACTAATTTCCCTGATGATCAACACATGACATGCAGACCCGCCCAGACTAGACAGGAATGAGCGACTTCAGCAACATCAGCATTGTCACCCACAATTCCAGCATTTTCCTTTACTATTCAATTCTCCCCCGGAAGTTAAATGTTATTAATTGGCTGTCATATTAAATGTGAAAGATATCAAGAAACATGAAAGATTAGTTAAGGCTCAGCAGAGACAAGGAAATCACACACATGATTCACACACACACACACACACACACACGCTCACGCACACGCACACACACACAGACATCCTGATTGTCTATAGACATAAGGAGGCTCAGTTACATATTTTTAAACAGGTACAAGTGCGTACGTGTCTCTTTCCTATAGGTAAAAGTTTCCTAGAGGCCTTTGAGTTCCCACCTTTAACCAACAATTCCTGACTGTGGGAAATGCATCATCAGACCTTTGGTTTTTGCTTTGAATGTGAGGAAGAGTTCTTATCCTTTTCTCTTCCTTCTAAACACAAGATCTATTCTCTCAACTACTATAATAAGATTTTTATTGTTGTTGAAGACTTTTGATTAATAAATTAAGGTGGGTGATGTCACACTTCATAAATAATCATGTTAACAGTGTATTATAAAGCGAAAAGCATTGTAAATTTAACAGAGCTCAAATTTTTTTGCTACATATTTACTATAATCTTAATTGCGTGTTTTACTGTAATCTCTGGCAATGTTCTGCATTAATCACCGAATGGTTAATTGTCACCACAGTCCTAAGTATTTGACAATAAGCTAATGTGCAATCTAGAAAGTTCCTCCTTCTGATTGTACTTAGTTCATTTTCTAGGTGTCATGGAAGAGGTGATTTCTATATCTGGTTTGAAACTGACACAACAAGATTTGATCCAAAAACAGCATTTAAGTAAACACCTGTAGAATCTCTATAGACATAAGGAGGCTCAGTGACATATTTTTAAACAGGTACAAGTGCGTACGTGTCTCTTTCCTATAGGTAAAAGCACAAAGAGTATGCATCCTATGTAATCCACAGAATTCAGCTTTATAATATTGATTGAATTGTCAGTGGATACATCATTTGGAAGTTTCTGCTTAAGGTGGATCCTATTAGCTTTTTATCTAACTGATGAAGAATGAAACAATGTCTGTCTTTGTCTCCAACTAAAAGATGAGTCTCCTTCTCAGTGTAACCAGCTGAACTGCTCCTTTCCCTACCTTCAGTGATGCTGGACATCGCATTTGTCTGCATCTCCATCACTGATGGCTCTTGTTTAAATCACACTAGACCACAGCCCTCTCACAGGACCACAGTGGTGCCACCCACAATGTTGGACTGCAGGGCTATGCCATGCACATGGAAGCTGGCCGGTATGTGGGAGATCGGACCACAACGAACACAGAAGGGTAGAACTCAAGGGACTCAGTCTTTGCGATCAGCTTTTCCCTTAACGTTCCCTTTGCTCTTCAAAGCAGTGTCATTGGTTGCCATTGGTTTCCTATTGGAGCTATTGAGGCTAAGACCTTACTACTGCCTGGGCACCTCCTGGAGGGTAGAAAGCACACCATCCTTACACGTCTGCCTAGCACTCTGCTGGGTGCTAACGTGTCTGCTGCATGTGCTCGGGGCATGGTGGCCACTACCTGTGCCTTCCACTCTTTGCTGGACTGCAACTAAGGAAACCAGGAGCAGGTCTGCTTCACAACTCATTTAGCCCCGTGCAACATGCTTATTCAGTTGTACAGACATTGGCGCCGCCCTCTGAAGGCAGACTTCTTAATTATCCTCTGTGTCTGGCCCTACAACCCTGTCTGGGGGTAGTTTCATTTCTCAAAGAAAGAAAACATAGCTAAGCATAGCAAGTGACATCAGCTGGAAAGTGAGACTGTTGAGCCTGACCAATGCTTGGAGAACCTGGACTGGTCAGACATTTGCACTTAACTTTCATCTCCATCTACCCCGGCTCAGAGGAACAGCTTTTTCATGGTCTGGTTTGGTGCTAGTTTTTCTTCTGGGTTTCCCTTTTACCCCCTTTCCTCTTTACCCAGTGTGTTCTTTGGCACTTTTTTTCATACTGGGAATGGAATTCAGGACCTTCAGACTGAGCTACATCCTCTGATCTTCATTATTTTTTATTTTGAGACAGAGCACCACTAAGTACCAAAGGTGCTTTGGATGGGCTCAAACTTAGCAGCTTTCCTGCCTCAGCCTCCCTAGAATGGTATGAGCCACCATGCCCAGCTGCTCCTTGGCCTTTACCATTTGGCCTCTACTGGTGTCAGCACAGACCTAACTTACTCCTTCTAACTCAGATTCTGGAGCCTATGGGTGCTGATGGTCCTGAGCTGGTCCAGTGAGGCCGGTGCTCCTTGGGCCTTTTGTCTCATCTCCTAATTAATAATCAGCGGAGTCCAAGTCTCTGTAGATCCCGGGTGGGTTCCTGCGACCATACTGCTTGAGGCGTGGGGCAGGCTGCTTGGAGAGCAGCAGAGAGCCCAGTAGAGGGTCTATTTGGAAAGACAGATATTCCTGCAGCAGAGCAGAAATCTGAAGCCACATGCTCAGTAATGCCAAGCTAGCAAGGCAGGCAAGGGAGGAGGCAGAATCCATAATGGATGAGCAGGGTGCCAGCCCTAAGCCTGGGGATGCCTGTGACTCCCAGGGCAGAGCCGAGAGCCTCTGAACTCTGCATTGTGGCTAAGGGGGGCTGCCTGCAGTCCCAACACTGCAAGAGCCCCAGCCCTAGAACGCCCCACTTGCTACCTCTAAACTGTGCCCTCTGACCATACAGAGCTGTGCAGTGTCCTCCTTCGGAGCTGTGCCTTGTCTTTGTCCCCTTCCCAGCTCAGGTGTCTTTTGGAGCCTGTCACACTTGGTGTCTCAGCCATTCCCTGCAGACAGTGGGAGGACAGGGCAGGGACACAGAGTGGGAGCTTGCCAAGTGGAAGAGCTCAGATCTTCTTAGGCCTTTTTCCTGCTGGACCAGGGTATCTTACCTAGGGTGAATTTCCCCTAGGGACCATGTGGCCATGCCTGCCACCTATGGCCCCTGTGCTTGTGGTACGTGAGTCATCGCAGGCAGAGGGGCAGGGACCTTCCTGGTCCATAGTGGGCAGTGCGGCCAGGGCTGCTGTGATCATACCCCGCACTCTGCTCAGGCCCCTCCACATAGATGCCAGCAGGCGGAGGTGTACAGGTGACTCCCTCGGGCATCTGGCTTGTGTTTCCTCAACACCCAACAACTGCTTAGCCCACTGGTTCTCAGTGGACCTCAGACTTCCGCCAAGTTGTAATTGCCTTTGACCTCGGACACAAAGGCCCAGGAGCCTCTCCTGCCACAGGGAGCTTGGCCTTAGTGGGCCCTGCTGTCCAGGTGGTGCCCACACAGGCCAGGCTGAGAACTTTGTGCTTGACTGACAGCAGGAAGTTCAGCAGCAGCAGATGAAATATTCATTGACTGACTGGAAGCCGTCTAATGGTCTTCTGGGTGCTATGTGATTTATAGACCCTGAACGATACCTGTTAGGCCTCTCCTAACAAGCAGGCACCAGGGGAACAGTTGGGGCACTGGGGCAAGGGGCTACAGGCTTCTGGTCATCGAGCTGCGAATGAGAGGAAACATTTCTCAGCTTGTGAGCAGAGATCTCAGTACAACATAAATGTGGATTGTCCTAAATCTTTGACTATGTAATCACCTGCACAGCAGCTAATGAATTCATCACAATCATCGGTGTCCGTTCATGTGGTGTGGGGATCATGCCTAGCACCCCTCTGCAAAATGCACTTGCTTTTGCTTCAGTGAAGTACACTGAATTGTAAAGGGATCTTTCTATCTCTAAACTTCTAAATCACGGGCTAGAACCTTTCTCCGTAAAGAACCAGAGAATAGTTATTTTAGCTCCTGGGATTGCACGGGGAGCTCTTTCATTTCTCCTGCTTTCAACAACTTTAAAAATGTGCAAAACCCACCAGCTTGCACCAGTAAAGGAAGAGGTCCAGGCCGTGATGTGGCCCTGACCTGGTTCTCATCTGAGCCTTAGCTGCAAGATTCAAGGGAAGGATCTCTGAGCACTGATATGTTGTCCACATTTTGTATATTGTTATGCCATGCGTGCTTTTTGTCTTTTTTCCCCCATGACAAAGGTATAGAGCTTTCACCATATTCTGTCTATTAAAGTCTGTCATATTAAGGTGTAAGAACCAATCAGCAGAAGTGGTCTGAGTAGCCCCTTGCTTTCCTGAATCCTGAGTCTTGGTTTCAGGAGCCAGATCAATGGCTTTGTCCACTCGGGCGAAGTCTTTCCCTGTGGAGTGTGAAGATGCTCTACTCGCCTGTGCATGGGGCTGGGGAGACTGGAAACTTCTGCCAGGCCAGCTGAATGACCACAGCCATAGCAACAGTCACCCAGCCTGATCTCCCCCTGGGGCAGAGCTGCAGGAGTCTGGGGTCACTGCAAGCTCACCAAGTCTGTGCCTTACTCTATTCTTCACGCAGAGAAGCCAACACTGCAAACATCTAGGGGTGCACATCAGGAGGTGGGGTGACAGCACCTGCAACTTTACCTGCCCTCAGCGTGCACGGCCAGCCTATTGTTGGGTATAACTCTGGGCATGCTGAGGCCCTCGGCATAAGACACATGGAACTGCCGTGAAAGTGCACTCTTTAAGACAAAAGTACATTGCTTTCATTTCCTTTTTCTTTTTGCTTGGCAGCTAATGAGCTGATCTCATTAACGCAAAGGGAACCCTCACATTTGTGGATGTTACCCCAGTGCAGGTTGCTCTCCTGATTGGTTGATAACTTCTACTCCTGCCAGAAGGGCCCCTGGTTACCTGCCTTCCCAGCTGCTGAGGCCAGGAAGTGTCACGGTTGGTATTTTTTATCTGCCTGGAAAGTAAGTGTACAGGATTCTAAGGTGGCTTCTTAGCCCTGCTTGAGTGACATCTGCAGTGAGGCCTCATTATTTTAAGTGAGTTCCCAGAACATTATGTGGAACACAAACCACCAGTAGTAAGCAGTATTAACTGTATTAGCATTAGCCACGCCTCTGTGTATTTCTGACGGGACTGAATGATGGAAGGCTGGATTGGCTTAGAGTTCTTGACTTCTCATTCTACATTTGCCTACAGACTTGGTATCTCATCATAGCCAAATCAGAACAATTTCTGGAGAAATAAGCCCCCCCCCCTTCTTTAGATTAGCACAGTCCTGCTGTCTGGATTACTACGCACCTGACTGTCTTCTTTATAAATCAGGGCAATGATGGCTCAGTAATTGCTTTGCTGAGCTGCAGGCACAGAATGCCTCAGTGACCAAAGACCAGCTACACACGGGCTGACAGTAAACCCTCTGCTGTTGGGCACTTGGAGCATTGGTCGCTGCATTCACCTCCCACACTCCTCAGACCCCCTTGTCAATGTGAGCCATCAGACGGAGATGGATGAGCTCCCCTCTTGGTGACCCGTAAGCACTGCCCCTGTATTCAGACTTCCTGGGTCCCTACCTTCTGGGGTCAACCATGCATCAGAGAGTGTTGTTCCACAGAAGCTCAGAGCGGAACCAGAGATACCTGAGTTAAAAGACTCCCTGTCATTGTCTAGTACTACCCAGGGTTTTAGCTACATGATTCCAATTAAAACTGATGGTTGCCACAGAGTTAACTGCTCTAGGAAATGTCTGCTAAAAGTTTCCCATTGGGCTAAATTACAAGGAAATCAGAGGGGAAAAAAGAGTGAATGCTGCGTGGCTAAAACCATTAACTGTGTGCTAATTGTGTGTGTGGTCCTTTGTGCTCCACAAACACTGTCGTGCCTTTCACAGTTGTTCTTTGCTGACAGGTCCTACTTGGGGTGTAAGCTGCATTGCGTGGGCTTTGATTATTTTAGTGACCATTTCTGGTGCCTGAAGAGATGCCCTGTGGTCCTGCCCATGGGCCAGCATCCTCCTCATGTCCTTTTAATGCCCCGGAAGTTCTAGCCTAGCCTATTTGTGGTGGGCGCCTCACACCTTGGCCACTTCAGCTTCCCATCACCTGTACCCACCACGGTCTGTACTGCTGGCCTCAGCCCGATTATAAACGCAGCAACAGCAAACAGAATCATCATGGTGCAAAAGCAAGTTAACTTCAAAAGGGAAAAAACCAGTGTTTTCATCCTTCTCTGCTAATGCAAATTATTCTTCGTTAGCTGGGTGTTATTTCACACGATATGTCACAAACCTGAGCTTTAATACAGGCATAATAAATTAATATGCTAGGATCCACGGTAACATAGAAATGCAATATTCACTTCCTCAAGCAGGTGGCTTCCAGGGAAACAAGCTCAATAAATAATGAGTCGTGCTGATGGGATCCAGCTCACTGCATTCCAAGTCCCCCATCTTCTAGAGACGGAAGAGCAGGACTGAGCAGCACGGGATGCTCAGTAATTGGCTGCCTGCCTTTTAAACGTCAGATGGTGAGTCTGAAGACTCTTAAGCTTTGCCATTATGTTCCGGATTATTAATAGCTATTAATAAAACAATCTTTTCTCACTTTGGTTTCAATTCATTACTTAACACCCTATACACAGTCATAGAATCTTTCTATTTGTTTATTTGTAGGAAATCTTAGCAAACTGTGCTTCGCAGGCTTCTGAACGCTGGGAATGCCTGTGGTTTGGTAAAAGCTTACTTAGCAAGGAGGTAAGTTCTCCTTGAGGCAGATTTCTTATTTCCATGACTGCTTTGATCACTCACTGGTCACTTACCAAGTACCTGTAATAACCACTGAAAAACGGAAATCTGATGAGAGGCAAAGACACACATGTGCTTTTGAATCTTACCCTCTCTTTCTTTGTGACTCGCCAACCCTCCCAACCACTGTGTTCTGGGGGCAGCAGTTAGTTGACTACAACCATCAGCCTTTCCCCAAATTGTGTTTTTCTCCAGCCCCGTGGAGTGACACGATTGGAATCTGTGGCCACCGGTAAGGAAGGAAGTATAGAGACCCCAGTGCTCTCTGGCTCCAGGCCAGTCGCTGCTGCTGCCGCCCAGCCCTCCTCCCTGTAGTTCTGGTCCTTGTGATGCACTGATGGTCTGCATTCCTCCACATCCGCATGGGGGAATCCTATCAGTGTGGCAGTATTGGGAGTGGGGCCTTTGGGAGTTCATTAGGTCATAAAGGTGTAGCCTTCATGAATGGGCTGAGTGTACTTACAAAAGAGGTTCGGAGAAGTATCTGCCTTGTGACCACACAGGAGATGTCAGCTTGGGGGAGAACTCCTGTCAGGAGCCAACCAATCTGGTGCCCTGCGTGCAGACTTCCCACCTTCAGAAGTATGAGGAGCTTGTATGGCTTCCAAGATGCCATTGTCTCCTACTTCACAATGGCATCTGAAACCAACTAAGATAGTCTGCTTCCATCTCTCCCCTGACAAAAGCTTCTTAAAATTTGTGGCAAAAAACATTAATGAAAACAATTCTTAGGTTAAAACCTAAGAATTTAAGCCCCCTGTCTAAATTGCAAGGAAACGATTAAAAATGAAAACCACTTTTCTTTTAAATTCCTAGAAATTTATCCATCTTGGCAAATTTCTATCTTTGACGTTTTGAAAATTCACTTTGTGGGCTTTTATGTGGGGCAAAGGATATGCTAAATGGTAGAAAATCCAGACTCTAATAATTTGCAAGAGATGACTGTGTCGTTCAAGCTAGGAGAATATTGTAATCTACAAAGGAACTGAACTTTTAGGTCAATGGTTAGTTAAAAGAGTGAGGAGTGTCTATAGTTCACTCTTTGTTTGAAAACAGAAATAGTTAGCATAAAAATGACGAGGAATAAAAAGAAGGATGAAAAACTATCAGATTATACCTGTACTGCCTATAAAAGAATAATAGAAAACTCAGCAAAACGAAGATTACTTGACCTTTTCTTCTGAAAGAGAAGATATATTTGTTAATTATTGAAATAGATGTTAGAATTTCCAGAAGGGATTTCTGAAAGACTTACTACAAGACAGCAGGGTTGACTCTCATGAGTACTAGTACCAATGAAATCTTTCCAGTTTACGCCTGGCAGGGAATTGCCCTTAGGAATAGTGCTGGGGAAGTCCGGAACGGTGGCTGGAAGTCTTTACAGTTTAAAATCAAGGATGCCATAGCAACCATACTGTGGGTCTGCCCTTTTGTTCTTCATTTTGCTAGTGAGAATTTTAAAGATGTCCCTCCCTGTTTCCTGCCCCGCTAGCTGAGTCAGATTTGAACGCAGCTATTGCTGTGAGGGGCTCTGCAGATGGAAGTAAGGTTACTAATCAGCTGACTTTAATGGGAGTGAGCTCCCGTTAGCCTGGAAGGTTTGAAATGTAGTCGAATGAGTCCTTTAGGGCAGAAGAGGAAGGCAGAGAGATGTGGCTGAGGAGGACAGGGAGGGGCAGGGCCAGCGTGATGGCACTGCAGGCTGCAGGCAGGTTCATGGCCAGGGAACATGGCTGCCTCTAGAATCCGAGAACAGCACCTGGCCAACGTCCAGCAAGGAAATGGGGCCTTTGTCTACATCTGCACGGAACTACATTTGGCCAATGCTTGACCCAGCTTGGGACAGGATCCTCTCAGAATTTCCCAGAAAGAGCCTGAGGGTCAGCAGCCTGATTTCAGACTGGGGCGACTTCAAGCAGAGAAACCAGCCAAGCCTCATGGACTTCTGACATGCAGCACTCCAGGTAATAAACTCGTGTTGTTCTACACCATTAAGTTGGTGGTAATTTGTTATGGCAGCCATAGAGAACTACTACACTCATGTAAAGCAGATAAGCTTAACACATTTATTTTTCATAACTGATCATTTTAACATTTCTGCTTAGGTGTTTTAAAAAATGTAGATAAACTCTCTGTTTCTTCATAGGGGTGCATTTTAGATGCTCTGAATTACAAAGTGAGACGTTGCTGTTAGGACTTTTAGATGCCTCTTGGTGGAGAAGTGGTAATCTAAGTTTCTCACCAACTCCAGCTAACACTTAAGAGTGACTTTCCTTGGTTTACTGCCACCAGATGTCTTGCACTCAATATGAGTGGAGCCTAATGGCACCACTGGGTGTACAGTTTCCTTTTATTGCTGTAGTTGTGAAAGGAGCAATGCTTCAAAAATCCAAGAATTATAAAGCTGCATAGAAAGGTCAAACTGCAAAGACACTTGGAGGAGCCATAGAGCAGCACTAGAAACAGGTCACAGGGCGGCCATCAGAGCTGAGCTCTGCTGTCTATCCCAGCTGCACTAAACATGTGCTAGGACCAGAGGGCTTTTAGGGTCCTACAGTGCTTTGTCAACTTTTTCAGTTTTGAGCAAGGTTATAATTTCATTTAAAAACTGTACCCTTAGGCAGGTTAGTGACCACCTTGAGAATAGCTAGAAAATAAGAGCAGACTTTTGTCCTCTACTGCCCACCTAGGATGTTTGGCTTTCACCACTCTTTGCAAATCATGGTTCTTAGAACTCCACCACATGCTCTATTAAATGGCCTCAAGGGAAAAATATCAGTCCATCAATGTGTTATAGACATAATATAGAAAACATAGGCTACAACCCTATGATTTTTCTAAAGTTCATCTTAATATGGTTGCCTTCACAACTAACCCTTTCACAAGTGTGAAAATGGAAAGGTTTTAGAGATCTACTGTTTGGCAAAGAAAAATCAGTTATGAAAAACACAGTAGATTCTTTTTTTTTGTATAAAATGGGTACAGGGAAAGAATAGTTTCATATCACACAAATGCTATTAGCTATCAGGATAACTGATCTAGGATCAAAAGACTTCATTTAATGTAGTAATTTGCTAAAAATCTTCAGGAAACACATTGTACCATTTTAATTTTGATCACAAAAATCATATTGCTAGAACTTAAATATATGGAGTTAAGGTTACTCCAACTCCAAGAACTTTAGAATTGCTGCTGTCTTAGAATAATGTTTCCCCACCTTTTGGTCTCCATGGGCACACCTAGAGGATGCCATGCCTATGACTGGCACTCCCAGTCAGCACTGGCTGCTTGCCCTGTGATGCATGTGGCAGGCTGCAGGTTACAGGCAGTTACAAGTGAGACAGCCTCAATGGTACCTCTGCTTTCCAGCTGCTTAGTACCACAGAAGGGCAGAGAAACTCACCTCTAATTTCGTGTTAGTTAATGCTAAGGTCTGAATATCTGAGGCCTTAAAAAAAAAGTATGTTGAAGCCTAACCTCCAAGGTGATTGTGTTAGGAAGTGAGGCCTGGGGCCTAGGTTGAGGAGGAAGCACTCATGAATGGGATTAGTGCTTTCATAAAAGGCTTAAGGGATCTTGCTTGTTCCTTCTACCATGTAAGGACACAGCAAGGTGGCACCATTTTAGAAGCAGACCATGAGCCCTCACCAGACACAGAATCTGCTCGCATCTTCATCCTGGACTTCCTATCTTCCAGACCTATGAGCAACAAGTCTTTGTTTCTAAATTCATTTTGTTACAGTAGTGTGAAGGAAGACAGTCAGGCTTTTTGTTTTTTATTTTGTTGTTGCAGTTGTTTTGAATTTCCTTCACTGCAGAGATCCTGAATTAAACTCGTAATGAATAGAAAATAAATAAAAAGAGTAAAATGTAAGCCTTCACAAAATACATGTGTGGCTACAAATCAAGAGATGCAAGAAGAGGAATGAAAGCAAAGCAATGGGCTAAAAAAGGAAATAAAAATGCCATGGGAAAAAAAGCAGTGGTGCTGACCAGAACCTGACTTGGGGTTTTCCTTCCTGGTTATGTTGTCAAGCAAAAAAATCAATGCTTCACTCACTGGGTAGATGTGGGCACGACTCATTCTTGACTCCTTTCTTTCTCAACCAGTCAGTCACCACACTGAGCTGGTTCCAGCTTCATGAGGTACGGAATCCCCCTCCGTGGCCACTGCCAGGCCAAGCCCACCTCCTGCCTCTCACATGTTCTCCTGCTGCTGTGCTTGGTCCTCACCTCCCAGAGAGCTCCACTAAGTAGCTGCAGTGACTCTGCAAATTTACCTCGGAGCACAGTCCTCCTCTCCAACAGCTCCCACTTCATCCCGAGGCAGACGCAGTGTCCTTACCACGAATCTGGAGGAGGGATCCCTCTCTTCCCAAGGCCAGTTAAACCCCTTCTCTATGCTCATTCAAGATTCTCTTTCCCTATTCTTATGTCACTTGCTTCTTTCTTCGTACAAATCCATAAAGCCAGAGAAAGCTCCTTCCCTGCCAGCCAGGCCACCAGCACCGAGCACAGTGCCTGGTACCCATTTGATAAATGTGTGTTGAATTGAAAAGACTTCCCAATGCGTCTCTAAACAAATCCCAGAAATAGTATGCTAATCTCAGACATATCTGAGGGGTTGGATGACAGAATCCAAGGGATACAGTATTCCACTCATTATCTCGTATTTATTAATAAAGTTCGTCTCACTTTTGTTGGTGACATGTTGCCCTAAATGCAAGGACTTTATTAACTTTGATAAGCAAAATGCACAGATCTGATTTCTTCATACCAGCTTAGTCAAGAAGCTGTAGCTACTGTGATAGATGAGGAGTGAAGTCAGAAGAGGTAGAAAGAAGCAGTCCTAGTAGCGTATGGTAAGGTGTGGTTTGGGAAAATAAACCTACAAATAGTATTCACATTTCATGTGTGTTAGGAGTTGCTCTGATTTTTCTTTTTCTATTTTTCTATACCCAACAACAAGGTTAATCCTGACAACTCATTAGGGTAAAAGTCTTCATTTACTATTTCTGTGTAACACATGAAAATCCACTGCCTCTTTAATTCTGTTCAGGGAAAAGGGTAAGTTCAGGAGATGTGTTTGTTCATAGGACTGTCTTCAAAGTCCTCCAGAGCTCTTCATGAAAGAAACCATTTCCCTAGGCTTTTCTTCTTCAAAGGCAAAGAAAAAGGTAAAAATATTATATGGTCCATTTATTTATATTCTTCTATGGATTAATTCAAATGCAACGTTACCTGACTATAGTCTAACTAGTTTTGCAAGCCATTTGCTGAAGTTGCTTCCTAACATTGGATGTGCTGATAAAGTTCAAAGTCACTTATATGCCCAGAAATGATTCTCCAGAACTAAAAAGCGAGGAAACATCTGCATCTGTATTTGCCAACTCTTCCAATTCCGAGTGGGATTCCAAACTCTCAAGGGAGGAAGGGACAAGAGTACAGCTTGTTCTTTCTCAGCTACAAGACAAGTAGAGACATGCCAGGAGATATGGACGTAGTCTCTGTCAAAAGCTCATGCAATATATAGGAGAACCCACCTGCCTATAGTATTGCAGAGAAAAGTTAAATAGATATACTGGAGTTACCAAAACAATACAACAGAACACAGATGCACACACACATACACACAACCTAGAAATATACACGGAGAAAAGTTAACTTGTTTGCCTCTGCGGTGAGAATGTGAGGGACAAAAGGCTCATTTGATTCCTTTTGTTTGGTTCAGTTGCTTTTAGACCGCATATACACAAGACTGTTATTTTTTCATTTTGTAAAGAATGTCAGTGGATACAATAATGGAAAAGGTCAGGCTAATTACTGATAATTGCATGCTAATGTGATTGACTTTACCTCTTTCCTAAGTGCCTGGCATTCTCTCTCTAGAGGGTTCTTGTTGAACAAAAGAACTAAACTACAAGCTCAGGGCTCCAGTCTTTGGAAGGCAACATTGGTAAAAATATACTTTAGGGATACTTAGTAATCCTAAGAATTGTTGGAGGGCTAATAAAGATTGCTTTTGAATAGTCTGAGTTTGAAGGTGCAAGTAGGCAAGGAATAGGAAGAGTGGGCAGCCACGCAGTTTGACAATGTGAGGAAACCACTGATCAGAGATACGAAAAGCCAAATAGGTGCCCGCAGCCAGCTGTGTCTGTACTTGGGAGCCCCAGCTGGCAGCAGGAGACCCATATCTACATCCATGGCCAACTGGGGTCTATGAATGAATATGCATGGGTGCTCATGACTGATTGCTTTGTCTGCCAGTCAGAAGATAACCAGGCGGAATGCGAAAGGAAAGAAGGGACGGAAGGAGGCTGTATTAATGTTCTGTAGCAATAGAAAGGAAATACCATCGAAAGCCAGCAATAGAACATTTTCCTGCTGCCTGCTCCTTGCTTGGCGTATTCCACAGGGAAATTAGAAACAGACCAGATAACATTCTTATCTCAAGCATGTTGCAAGAGTTTCAAGCAAGACTGGCGTTGAACTGATGAGCATTCTTGAGCAGCCAGGAGGAAGGAGACGCGTTGGAAGAGGAGCACACCGTTAGCCCATTGGATCCTCAGTTTCTCCACCTATAACATGTTCTAATGCTCTGGGAAAATTAGGTGGGGCCGGCTGTAAAGCACAAACATATAGAGGTCCTTCCCCCCTTTATTGCTTTTCCCCTTGACTTACGCTTATTTGGGCACAAGGCCGGAGGCTGATATTAGCAAAGAGAATGTAAGAACATCAAGGTAAAGAGCTTCATGTTGTAGTCATTTGGTTAATTTCTCAACAGCTTTTGGGGGACATGGACATCTTTTCCTTTCTTCCCTTTTCTGTGCAGTGCTCTAGGGATCCCTCTGCTCTTCCTATAGACTTTCTTTCATGTCAGTTTCCTGGGGCTCCTGTCACAAATTAGCAAAAACCCACTGTCTCATAGCTTTGGATGCTACAAGTTCAAGATTAGAGTGTCTGTAGGGTTGGCTCCTTCCTAGGGCTCTGTGGGAAGATATGTCGTATTTCTGTCTCCTTGTTCTTGTTGCCTTGCTTGCATTCTTTGGTGTTCTTTGGCCTGTGGTCTTCATCTTCACGTGGCGCTTTCCCTGTGTCTGAGTCTTTGTATCCAAACTTCCCCTGTTTATAATGATCGTGGTCGTGTTGAGCTAAAAGTGAAACCCACGCTAATAGCCTCAGCTAAACCTTACGTCAGCAATGATCCTCTTTCAAAATAAGATCATATTCTGCAGTAACAGATGTCAGGACTCCCACGTGAAAGGCAGCATAATATGACCCATTACAGCCCTCGACAGTGACAGGGCACTGATGGGTGACGGAGCTGTGGCCCTCTTTGGTTGAGATGTCACACTGGGTGATGCTAATTGATCAACAGTCCCCCTGGGGGTTGTCTGAGTCAGTGACATGGAGGGAAACTTGCAAAATCTTCAAATCCCAGATTTCATATAGGGCAGTCCCCAGCTCCACACTGGCAAGAGGGGGTCCCACAAGCAGATCCTTAGCTTGCCTCTGGCTCCAGTTGGGAAGCCAAGATCCCCAGTCAGCATTCACAGCTAGAAACAGATCAGTTACTGTCACCTGTCTGACATTTTGCCTTTGTTTTCAATTGGTACTGAATTTTAGAGAAGAAAAAGTTGTGTTCGTTGGACTGGATCAATCCTAATCTACCCCTACATGGGAACATCGGTGAGGCAGCAGAGGCTCCAGAATGTTCTGGAAGTGCCCGGAGCTCCCACTGCCTCTGCTCTAAATCTGGGCTGCTTGACAGAAGGCTGCCTCTCCCCCATTGGGCCTGCTGGCTGCTATTTCTTATCCAGACCCTTCTGCTGCCCCTGTGTCCTCAGGAGGAGGCTAGAGTGAGTCAGGGTGAGGATTACTGTAGCCTACAAACACAGGAGCTGTGGAGACTCTGGACCTTTCGCTTTGCTTTGAAGAAGCAGAGAGGAGGAGGTCTTAGGGACACCAGGAGTCATCTGACTTGGTGAGAAAAAGCTGGGACTGCCTTTCCCCAGAAGGAAGTACCTGCAGGTGACAAACTGGAGGTTTCACTCGGGTACCTAAATTCTATTGCTGAAAACTTTCCCAAGAAAAGAAATGTGTTTAAGATTCTTCATCCAAGGTGAAGAGGAGGATCCAAAGCTTAGTCTCTAGTTGTCCTTTGGTCATTCCCTGCACTTCCCAAGGCTTTTGTTAAGATTGCATGGCGGCTGTCTTAGCATAAACAGCCAGTTACCATCTGTTAAAAGGCATTTGCTGTGAGCAAGGCCCTACACCAACAACTTTATGTGCATGTTCCAAGGGTCAGGACTTGGGTGAAGCCAGCGAAGCCCTCATCTGAGTGTAAACTTTAAGAGGATGATAATTAATCGCAGTAATTATCATGCATGATACATGCATTTTAGAATTGTGGTAAAACACAGGCAAAATTATCACTGTAGCCATTTTTCAAGAATAGTTTAGCGGAGTTTAGTACACTCACATATTTGTGCTTAAATAATGCTGGGATATTTTAGTGCAATTATTTTGTATCCAAATCAATGCAAAAAAATCCATCATGAACATATTACCAACATTTGAAGTAAAGGTGGGATCTAACTTTGCATGGTTCATACTCTCTCCCTGTACTTTGCCTGAGCCTTGTCCTGGTCCCGCTTAACCACACCATCCCCATTTACAGATGGGGAGACCGAGACTGAGGTTACTTCAGCCACCCAGATCACACAGCTACTGTGTTTCTACTTCCAAAGACATCGTGTATCAACACCACATCCATCTCAAAGTTCTTACTGCAAATTCTAGGACATAATGCACAAACAGAAAAGGGGGTCAGTGCTACCCTGGGTCCCCTCTTGAAGCTTCGCGGCCCCCTTGTCCCTCCTGCACCTCTACAGTCATCCTGTGGGCACACTGGCCTTTCTGCAGCACAAGGAACACCATGTCTCTTCCCTCTAACCAGCTCCCATGACTCCTCCAAAGTAAGGAAACGTCTGCTCGTTGAGCTTCCTTCATGACACTGTTAGCAATCACCTTCTGGTAGCTTCTGCTCCACACTGAGCTTCCTGCCCCGCCCCAAATATGTACTGTGCTCCTCCTGCTAATGAATCCTTTTGTCTGGACCTCCTTCTCCTTTGCCCCGTATCTGCACACTCTCCCTCACCCCTAGAGCTCTGCAGGGGGCATCCGTGGGTGCCTCACCAACTGCCTTCCTGCTCTTCCCACTGCTCTGTGTGGCCCTTTTGTTTCTCTTAAGTGCAAATTTATATCCCCATTATGCACCAGGATCCCTCTATTTTTTTAGACCAGAAGTTTCAAGTCTGATTCATCTTCATCTCTATGGTCCTTAAAGAGTCCCAGGTACATACTAGAAATTCAATATGTTTGTATGGAACAAGATACACGATCCATTTATAAAGCTACTGATTTGCATTTGGCCAAGCAAGAGGCCATGAGATGGCTATGCCTGCCCTAATCATGTAAGGGAGGGGTGGCCTGCTGCGCTGATAGGCACTGAAGAGCTGACTCTAAGTGAGAAGAGCATTCCAAAAGCCCTGTTTGAAACCTTGATTCACAGCTCTCTAATAATGTGGCTCAGGAAAAACTGCTAAACCACTAAGTTTCTTATTTGAAACTGGAGAAAAGCATAACATATCATTTATAAAGCTGTCCTGAGGGTTAAGGGGTGATCAGAACGATTAAAGAGTTATTTTGTCCTTAAAGCACTATAATGATGTTATTTATTGATTTTTAAACTGCCAGTTCACAGACTGCTCCCATGAGGAAGAGGAACCCAGGATCATAAAAAACTCAGAGCAGTATGAGCATCTGCAAGGTCAGAAGGTCCAAACCAAATGTAACAACATCCAAGAGAAAAGACGGTGACAGAACTAATTGATAGGGGGTTTAATTTAACAGAGAAACATACTGGAAAACAAGTAGTTAGGAGACATGAATCCCATGTCCATGCTGAGAGCCATGCATGTGAAGATGTTACTGTAACCAAGAGAGGTACAAGGTTCCTTGTTGCAGAGATAATCAGACAGGGTGGTTATCAGGCAGGAAGCACAGCATCAAAAGAAAGGCCATTCATGGATTCATTCATTCATTCATTCATTCAGGTGCCAGATGTTCTCGGAAAGGGAACTGATCATGATAAGAGACATAATCTTCACGTGATTATGGACGTGAAGATCCAGCACACAAGGATCCGGGGAAAGGCATTCTTCCAAATTATAAGAAGAGATGGATCCAAGGCTCAGGAGTGCTTGAATAGGCATCACAGAAGCCCCAAATGATATGGGAGGAAAACGTCCAAGAAGGCCTCCAGGAGTGAGAGGCATCCACGCGGAGATGGAAGGGAGAGGTGAGGAGAGGGCCTTGTGCATGTCAGGGGTCACGTGTGAAGATGCCAAGGCAGGGCAAACCTCGGCGTGCACAGCAAGGGTGATGCAGCAACTGCTTCACACACGGAGGGTGTGGGTCCCTTGGAGGTGCTGGCCTTGCGGGGGGGGGGGGGCTGTGCTGGCCAACACAGCTGACATACAGCTGGACAAAGTCCTTTTTCCTCTGGATTCATGCAGAGTGATACAGGGACAACTGGCCACAATGATCCACAAATTGGAGGCCTAAGTACCTCCTCTGTAATGGAAGAACAAATGAGAAAGAAGGAATGTGTGAAAACGGGACGAGCCTGGAGCAGAAAATGTAATGGAAGCAGACACAGCTAAACTGAAGTAGAAAGGAGCTTGGCAATTCTTCAAAAAGCTAACCACAGCCCAGCAATTCTGCTCCTAGGCATGTTCCCCAAAGACCTGAACCGAGACAGGCAGACAACTACCTGCATATACATATCAACAGCAGCACTATTCAATGGGGCCAAAGGTATACACCCCCCCCATGAATGGAGTTGTCCGTGTGATTAGCATAAAAAGGAGCACGGCACTGACATGCTACAACCTGTGTAAATCTTGAAATCTGAATGACAGAGGCCAGTCCAAGACTACAGTACTGCTGAGATACACAGAGCAGGCAAATCTTCTGCAGAGACAGTGTGCAGATGGGAGATGGCCAGGGCCTGCTGAAAGGGAGTGGAAGTAACGGCTTCCTGGACATGATGGTATCCTTTAGGGCACGTGAAAATCTTTTGAAATGGAACAGAAGTGGTTTGGCCTACATTTGGAATGTATTAAATTCCACTGTGTCGTTCACTTTGTTAATGGTTAGCTGTTGTCATGTGCAGGTCACATGATTTTGTTTTATAAATGAAAGGCGAAAAGGGAAGGAAGGAAACACCCAGCAGGTAGAGGCCGGCAGCACAGCCACTGGGCAGTGAGTCAGGTTTTTGCGGCTGGACAGATGCGCTCTCAGGCCAGGCAAACCTGATCTCCACGGTTTCTTGTACTCTTTGACCTTTGTTTGTTCCTGAATTAAAAGTCTTTATAGCCCAGTAAGTTTCCAAAGGAAGAGAAGAAACCCTGTAAGAGGAGAAGAGGATCCCTATGCCAACAGCACCCTGGTTCCAGTGGTCATGTGGGTGCTGGGCACTGGCGTTCAGTGCTATTGTCCCTAGGGGCCCCATGGGGTGCACAGACAAGTCCCCTTGAAGCTCTCCATCTGAGCCCGAGGCTGGCGGCTTGAGAGCAAACCAGAGGATAATCGTTCGGGATGATCTCCCTCAAAGAGGAACAGGCCCTGGGAAACCTTAATAAACTCCTGCACCCGGTCCTAGGTGAGCCTATTTCTGCAGGTCTGGCTGGGGACATTCTGCTCTGCCTGACTCGGACAGCACTGGTCTCTTAATCTGTTTCAGCTGCAAAGAAGTGACAGGGTCAAGGACAAATGACACTTAATCATGTTTGCTAGTGAGTATGACAGTGTTCCCTGCAGAGGAGGAATAAGGACTGTTTCTTTCTGTTCCAGAAAGAAGCTTACCAGCAACGCTTCCATACATGCTAAGGAGGAGGACTGCTCTTGGGCCCCATCAGAGTCTGAGTGAAGCACTAGAGCCAGCCGCTTCCCCTCAGTGGCCACGGGCCCCACGCCATGCCCCCGGCAGGCCTGAAAAGCACAGGATGCTTTTTCCTACTTGAAATAATTGTCTTTGGCCTTGAGCTCTATTTGCTCCAAACACCTGACCCAAACTTGTGCAAACCTCATGCACCAATCTCGCAAACAGCGCCTTCACTGGGCAGAGCCCTCGCTGGTTTCCATAAATTAGCCTGCAATTAGCAATTACATTGTTGATCCAAAATAAGGTCAGGCAGGCTGCGACCTTAGGAAAAACAATGGTCTGGCCTGGCCGAGACAGCCAAGATAGGACTATTATGGGGAATTATGGGTGATGATTAATCAGCAAGCCTCGCCCTGGGGATGGCCATTCTCACATAAAATCTTTGTGCTAACACAGCTACCTTCTGGCAATAAGTTACCTTAAGAGAAAGGTAATTAGTTGTAGGATTCATTAGCCCCAGCCGCTGCATCAAAGGCACAGCCTCTTCCTTGCTGGTTTAGAGCTTGTTAATGGGGGAATAATGATGTATTTGTACCTGTGTGGAACGATAGTGAAGGACATGGGGTTAATCTGAAGTCCTGGCGTGTCTGTCCTTTTACATAGCAGACTGAACAACTGAAAGATGAATTCATGACACAGACAGAAAGACCCGGTGTCCCGAGACTCCAGCGATGAAGACTGCCGACTCGTGTGTACACAGTATGACGAAATGTTGCTGCTTCGATTAAATCTTCCAGAGGCAAGAACAGGCAAAATGACAGTGAATCGTGGACAGGGCTGTCTACCTTTTGGTTCTTTTCTACTTTAAGAAAACTTTTTAATTGGTACTTCCAGAAGGATCTGTCTGTACAGAACAGGAACTCTGTCATACAAATGAAGGAACAAGATTTTCACTTCCAGGAGCTTCTTAATGCTATTTCCAGAAGGAGCAACTAACTCTTTGTGATAAAAAGATGATCCCTTCATGGAGATGCTACCATGGGCTCAGCAGTTCCACCCAGGGAAGCCAAAGCTGAGACCCTTTCCTCCCCTCAGGTGCAGCTCTGTAAGCCGCCACCTGCTGCCTGCTGTTAGCAAACAAGGTAGAAAGACCTCACTCACCACTCCGGATCACAGCTAAGGACGAGGAGAGTGCAGAACCACCTTCCTGATCAGCCTTTGCCCAGAGTTATCTGTCAACTGCCCTACAGTAACCAGGAGACTTCTTCACATGCCCTCCAGTAACAGGAGGAAGTCGCTGACCCAGGACAACAGAATGGCGATGGGGACTGTCTGCTCTTTTATTCCAAATATTCTTGGTCAAGCAAGGAACAGTGAAAATTTGCTTCAAATATTCTTGGTGAATTAAGGCCCCATTAGAATGAAGAAAAAGAGTATGGGGGTCAACAGAAGCAAGAGACAGTAGTGCAGGGCAGATGTGAGCATCGAGTCCTCTACTCTGCATTCCCAGGACAGCGGGTGGGACTCGGGAAGCCTGTCTCTGAACTGGTGCATCGTGCCTGTGTCGGGCTGTGTTTCTCCTCTTCCAAGGGATATTACACCTGCAAGTCAGAGCTCTTCATTCTATGTTAATGAGAGGGGCGAGGGGCGAAGGGCTCCGTCCCACACACGCTCTGCTCCTCTGTGAACTGTGCTCAGCTCCTTGGTTGTTTTGCCCCCACCCTGGCCCTCAGAAATGCTGGCTAAGTTACTTTAAAACAATGCTACTTTGAAAAGGGAAAAGAGAAACGGCATGAAAATAGATCTTTGAAAACACTGGAGAGGCTTAAATATGTAAACTACCTAGCTAACTGGTAAAGTCTTTCTTCTTCAATTTATGGATGACAGGCTTGTTTCTTTGCTCTTCCCCTGGGAGACTACTTTTTATGCAATGTAAATACAGTTTGGGAGACAGACGGGGGAAGAAAAATCTTATTTTTAATATGAAGAATTTTAAGAAGGAACCAGCTTTTTATCGGGGAGTTAATGCTCTGTAAATCTCCATTTTAGAAGAATAAATATCAAAACTATGATATGCTACTTGGAAATCAATTATACTTTTTCACTGAATCTTTTTTGTAGGAGATACTAATTTGTTGATATTAATAGAAAGATCTGAATATTTGTATTCCAATATGAAAATGAGTATTTGTATTGAAGATAAAATATTTGTTCCTTTAAACAAAGTTCTTATTTATAACCATACCATGAAGTATGTACTTTAAAACAGGTTTTAGTTATAGCTTGTAAGTTTTCATAATTAACAAGGTCAAATTTTGCACAAATAAATAATAGAAGATGAAATCATTTTTTCTCACTTTTCCTTGCTTATGGAAGCAACATATTTGGGATGGAATGATTCCCCATTATTTTTCCTTAGAATGCAAATTCTAGGAAAAATTTTGCACATTGACAGTCATTTTCGGGGGCAGAAAGGTCTTCTGAAAGAATTTAAAAAATAAAGCTTTTTCAGGCTTTAATAGAAACGATAAGGAAATGTGAACTCCCGAAGACGAATTTCAAGGGACCCAAGATATAAACCATAGATCAGCGAAAAGCAAAGCTTTTTAATGTATAAAACATAAAAAACATGTCAGTAAATGCTGCGGTTGTCCATCAGTAGATGAATGTATAAAGAAAATGTGGTATTTACACCCAATGGAGGACTCCTCCACTGTAAAGAAGAAGAAAGTGGTCATCTGTAGGAAAATGAATGCACTCAAGAATCATATGAACTGAAATACATCAGACACGAGTTTAAAAAATTCACACAGCTTCTCTTATATGACACAGTCAAAGCATAAATAAATTAAAAAATCAAAAAAGATAAATAGAAAACAGGGAGATAAAACTTCTGCAAATAGGAAGAGGACCAAAAGATGGAGGGAGGAAGAAGGCAGGGAGAAGAAGGGGGATAAAGAAGAATTAAGAGCATTATGCACCTGTGCTGACTCCCCATGATTGTAACTGTCTGTACTGCACACAAGTGCTAGTGAACCAGAAAAGGAGCAAGGTCTTGCTCGGCAGTAACTAAGGAATGCGCATGCTCAGTCGTCCAGACCGCGGCCATCTGCTGTAGACCTAGGTTCGTCCACCTGCAGACCCCACGGACAGGTTCGCTGTTCTCCCGCACAGCCGCAGCACCTTCCACGGGACCCAGCGAATCCTGATTACAGAGCAGCATTCCGAGAACTTAGTTTATAAAGAATGAAAGCACCGGGGAAAGCTTTGACTTCTCTGTCACCCATGAGAATGTGCCAGCCCGATGACAGACTGATGGTCAGAGCATCACTGACTGATGGGCCCTGCCATCCGTCATGGCATCTGTCTTCACGGCATCTGTCTTCACAACAAAGCTTCCTTTCCTTCATCTGCTCCCAGCCAGTGACTGCACTAGGCAGCAGCAATCAGGTGAAGTCGTTCTGGAAGACCTGGGCTGCCTTCAAGGACAGTGGGCTCGAGAGCTCTCCAGTGCTCTCCGGTGGAATCCTGTTAGAATCCAGCACAGTCCCTTCCTTCCTTCCTTCCTTCCTTCCTTCCTTCCTTCCTTCCTTCCTTCCTTCCTTCCTTCCCTCCCTCCCTCTTTCCTTCCTTCCTTCCTTCCTTCCTTCCTTCCTTCCTTCCTTCCTTCCTTCCTTCCATTTTCTCTCTTCCTCTCTCCTCCACTCAGGTTTAGACTTGGGTCACTGATGGCTCTCGCAGCTCTTCAGGCTTTCTGCCACCTTTCTCCTGTCAGTTGTCCCCATGTGGGGACATCTCACTTGCCATCCTGTCTTAAAGAAAGTTTGAGATCAGCTGGAAAAACCCCTCATTAGGCTCTGCACTTCCTTTTTCTGCCCACGAAGGACCTCTAAGTTAAGGATTCTCTTTGCAGCCATGGAAACTGAGGCTGAGTTTGATCTGGGACATCAGATGAGGTGGGGCAAAGTTGGAGTTAAAGGTGGATCAGAGGTCATTTTATAGCTAATTAATAAAATTAAAGTATCATTCAACTACCAAAGAAATTATCTTTTATCATTAAATCAAATTATCAGAGACCCCAGCCTCTCCCTGTGAGTCAGCACCATTCGTGGACCAGGGGTAGGGAGAAGAGGGCCACATCAGGAAACAGGCCCAGTCTGGGGACCAGTGCCATGTGAGGGCTGCTGCTGGACTGGATCAGCTAGACCCTAGTGCCTTCCTGCGTGTGGGCTGGCAAATGAGAAGTCCCCCCTCCACCCCCACAAGTGATCTGCTTATCCAGAGAAACACAGGCTGTGATGATAGCTATCAAGGTGAAATGCAATTGGATGCTTGTGGTGCTTTGGTGTTTCACTAAAATTGCAGGTCTAGGACCAGTGGTCTGATCATAGATCCAGAGCACAGCAGTACACAGTGTGGCAACTAGGGGGATTTCTTTCTGAGGGTTGCAGCCATTGTTGATTCCCTATGGTCTGGTTTTGGAAGTCCTATATCATTTCCATTGTTGTGTTGGGTTGGGTTTTATTCTCTTTTGTTTTGTTTGATTATGTCAAATCTGATGGCAGGAGTGGCTATTTCAAAGATAGGTAGATATATTATGGTAGCAATTTTGGATTTACTATTGGCTTGTTTTGAAGTCCTTTATTGAATTCATTGTTTTGTTTTTACTGTTCCTATTTTTTACTGTTCCTATTCTATTCTGTTCTGTTTGATTTTTACTATGTCTGAAGTTATCTGCAGCTACTCTGAAGACATCAAAAGGCATTATGGTAACTATTGTTGATTTCATAATGTTTTGAAGTTCTGTGTCTCTTACACTGGTTTGTTTTGATTGGTTTTATTCTGTTTTATCCTCATTAAAATAAAAAAATCAAACTATTGACTTCATCAAAGCATAAGGCTTTAAACTATGCACAAGAATAGAGTCATTAACCAACCTGTATAGTGCTTACGCTGCCATGCAGGGAACTGCTGGATGTTCTCTGGGGGACTTGGAGGAAGGATGGTGGAAACAGCTGATGAGTGGAACACTTTTGATACTCTATGCTTACAAGCACTTCCATTCGGAAATAATGTTAACAGAATGAATGTTAACATTAGCTTTTCTCAGGGAATAAGTAAAATTCTTATTTGTATTACATAATAAATGGAATATACTTCATGTTAGTCAATATGATCTTGCTCTGAGGATGTTTTAATTCATTCAAAATTATTTCCCAAAATGAGAACGATGAAACCCAACTCTTGCCGTATTCAGTGCATGCTGAATGGTATCGTCCTAAGACCCATACACTGAAGTCCTAAAGTGGAGTCTCTCAGGAAGTGGCTGTATTTGAAGGAAAGGTCTTCACACAGGAAATCAAACTGGAATGAGGATTTCAGCTGTGGCTTTAATCTGATCCCACCCACCTGTATCCTAATGAAGCTTTGGACAACTGTGGGAGACAACTTCAGTGACTCTCTTTGAATCCAAAACAATTACTGTGACTTTGATTATCTGGAGACTCATTTCCTTATGCTGATATGTAAAAAGCTGGCTAGGGTATTTCCTTCTCTCTTCAATTGGCTCTAAGCATTGCAAATAAGGCTCACTGAGGTGCTAACATGCAATCTCTATAGCCAACAGACAGTCCTGTTTCCTCATATAGTGTTCTCCATACAATACAGATAAGTACAGGATATGAGCACCTGAGATATTAAAGCCAATAGCTCCGGAAATGTCAACTGGGTAAGAGCCTCAAGATAAAGAGGCTATGACTCCCCAGGGCACAAGAGTTTGCATATCAAAACTGAAGCAATAGCCCCCCCAAAAATTCTGTTGCTACTAAATTGGATTATGTAAATTGATTCTTCTACATATCTTTATCTCTGCAATTTACAGAGATGCCAATCTTGCACCTGGCCAGCCAGTTCAAGTTACTCAAGTAATTCCCACCATCCTCACTGTCACTCATCTCTGAGCCACCCTCCTTCTTCACAAGATAATAAATGCTGGGAGAGGCCTAGGATCGAGGCCTTTGTCTGCATGTCCTCACAGGGACTGGACTTAGGACTCCTTGGCTTCCCTTAACTTGGAGTATGTCTTGGTGTTTTTATTCTCACTGTGGGTTGCACTGGTGATGGTAGATTGGAATTAACTTGCTAGAATTCCAATGATGTCTCATTGGGATTACAAATACAACCTTTTGGATTGTGAGGAAGACTAGAAAGAGGATTACAATACTTGGATGACTGAATTTACTATTTGGGCTTACAATAGACACTAACGCTTGGAGAGATCTTAAGAAGAAGCAAGGAGAAGGTGGAAATCTGAAAGTTGAAGAGCCTTGGGGAACCTCCCCACGGGGACCTGCATCACAGATGACAGCCTCACATAGGGGAGCAGGTCCCTGTGGTTCAGCCACACAGCCCATGGTTATTTTAAGTGCAGCTGAACAAATGAGTGCAAGTATAGTGCTCCTCCTCTGACCAGGCTGGGGTACAGGGCCGGAAGGTTTGGTGCACTGGGCCGCTTAGAGCCTGGAACCCAAAGAGCTCCTGAGATGGGCAGAGACTGCTCTGGCGTAGGTGAGACCCTAAGAGCCCTGTCCCCTCCTTCCACTGACTGCTTTCCTTCCCTTGGGAGGAGACCTTCACTGCTGAGTCAGCCGCAGGAGAGCCACGTCTCTCTCCACTCAGCCTCAACCATAAACTCCTTCCCCTTCCTCAGCCCCCGGGGAAGAGCAGGGCCTGGAGGTGCACACTTGTCATCCAGGCACTCTGGGAGGCTGAGGTCAGGGAGTCAAAAGTTTGAACCCAGCTCAGGCAACTTAGCAACTTAGCAAGACCCTGCGCCAAAGTTAAAAACAAAAAATAAGAAGGGTTGGGAACGTGGCTCAGAATAAAGGCTAGATGTGATCCTAGTATCACACAAACAAAAAGAGAGACCCTAGATACACAGCACTCTCTGCGGCTGGCACAAACCCTTCACCTGGGGGAGACTTGGGCCAGCTGGTCCAGAGCTCATCATTAGACACTTTAAAACTACTTCTCAAAAAACATTCTTTTGCACAGATGAGTAACACTGGCTTCTGGGTGACCTTAATGTAAAAATAGCTATCTTGCCTCTTCTTACCTGCAGCTAATAGAAGAGCTAACTGGATAAAACAAATGTCCTTGGAACTCTTCAGTCAGAGTGTGATTATCATTAGCATTACTTTGTGATGGGGTTTTCGTAAGGTCACCCTGGAATTAGTGGTAGTGTGGGACCAAGCACTCATCCATTGTATGGGCTAAAATGACTAATTGAGGGTCTGAGTTTAATTATACTCAGCACGGCACAGTGCAGCTTTTTGATGGGCTTAATAACATTCTTGTGTACAGAAAGATGGATAGAAAAAATTAGGGTTGTATATTGTTGTCCTTCAGGACAGGAAGCTGCAGCGGGAATTGAATAATAAAAATAAACAACTCCGCAAGACTGGGAAATGGGCTGTGGAAGTTAGCAAAACCAGGCTTCTGCACAGGTTTCAGCTGGAAACACAGCCCTAAGTACTCATGACTAAACGCCGCGGTGCCATTCGGGAATGTAGACTGCAGTTGTGTTATTGAGCTCGCTGTTGGATTAAAAGGAAGGAAGCTCAGCAAGGTTTTCTCTGTCGCTCACTCTGAAATGATGGCAGTACCCATGACAGGGACCTTTTGGATATTGATTTGTGATACTTTAAATGGGAAACGCTGCCCCGTTTCACAGTAAACACAGAAGGTATTCGTGGTGCAGAAGGCTGTCGGAGGTGACCTCCAGAAAAGACTCTTCTCTCATGTCACACTCCCTGCAATGGCCCTTGGCTGCACCAAGCTAAATCCAACCCACAGCGAGCAGAGCAGCCGGCTCAGAGTCAGGAGGGAAAGTGGAAATCCGCAGCGAAGGGATCCCTTCCTGACGGCTTCCGGTCTAGAGGTGGGCTTGACCAACCCTCCTCTGGCCGAGCCAACTACTTCCGGGGTTGCAGAGTCAACTGTGCCCCACGTAGGGTTTGCGCCTGAGCTGTCCAGGGAGCCGCCCCAGGCACAGACAGGAACAGATCCTTGTGTGTGCTGCTTGGCCTCTCTGTGGCACCGTTTGTGTACAGCCAACTTCTCTGTTATTTATTTATTTTTTCTCCCTGTGCCGCGTCCTCAGATGGCTCCTGGCTTTGCAGATCCTTTCCTGTTACCGATTGGGGTGCCCGTTTTCATTTTCTGGGGCTGTCAGAAGCAAGAATCACAAAACTTGTGTCTTCATTAATGGAAATGTATCCTGTCATGGTGGAGGAGCCCTGAACTCTGAGACGGAGGGGTCCGCAACACCACACTCCCTGGGAAGGCACTAAGAAGGATCCGTCCTCACTTTCCAAACCAAAAAGCTGGTTTCCAGCAATCCTGGCTTTCCTGGGCTTGCATCTGCATCCCTCCAATCTCTTCTTGTCCTCTTATGCTCTTCCTCTCTGTGTAACTTTTAGGTGTGTGCGTTCTCCCTTAAAGACACCATTCCTTGGGATTAGGATGCTTCCAATCCAGTATGACCTGATCTTCAGTAATTCTTTTTTTTTTTTTTTAAGTACCAGGGATCAAACTCATGACCTAGTGCTTGCCAGGCAGGCGCTTCTGCCTGCTGAGCTAAATCCCCGGCCCCAATCTTCACTAATTCTTTTCTGTTGTTGTTGTTGTTGTTGTTGAATATACAAAGTTTTGTCATGCTCTATCCATTTCTTTCTTTCTCTCATTTTTTGTTTTTTGTAGCAAGAATTGAACTCAGGACCTTTGCTTGCCAGGCAGGGGGTTGTGCCACTGAGCTATATCCCCAGCCCTCTAATTATTTCTTATGGAAATCTAATCCTTCAGATTTGTCTCTAAGTTCTTGAAGTCAGTTACCATATCTTACCTTTCTAGTATGTACGATATATTTTAGCATGTTGATAGGTACATATAGAAATTCTGTTAATACCATTCAAATGTTGCACATTGAAAAACAAAAGTGCTAAAACCAAAACATCAGTGCTTTGATGGATAAATGAAACATTATTAATGAGTTGAGTTCAGCTCAGTTGGAATTCTAGAAAAATAATATGGTTTGCTTTACTTAACATTCATTTGTAAAATGATGAAAATCAGTTGGATAAGGTCTATGTTTAAACATTTTTCAAGTTGCTGAGAAGAAACAGAGGGATAAGAAAGATGGCCACTGGGCATCTCAGAAAGCAGCGGGTCTCCACCCTTTGCAGCCACATGAGGTTCCAGGATGGTGGCAACATAGGAAAGCTTTTTTTCACAACTGGGTTAACAGAGCCCAGCAATCCAGGCACTGGACACCTATAGCCAAGAGAGAAAAAAGCCTGGCTACTGCTCCAGCTGGCAGCAAGCCTTGGCGGCATCCGCATGGGGCTGATTTTAGGTGCAAGGAAAATGCACAGATTCTGAGGGTAAGAAGGCTTCCACCTTGATTGCAAAGGGCTTGGGAGGCCAAGCAGTGTGCCCCTGAGAGGGCAATATGTAAAGATGTAAGTGTGAAGCCAAAGGTGCAGTGGAGACCCCAGGAGTTTGGAAAAGCCAAGAACGTGGATCATCCAAGAAAAGCTGCAAAAACTGAGCAGAGAAGGTTTAAAAGAGAAGCTGTGGGAGCTGAAATCCCTGGAAGTGCCCTGGAGGTGGAATCTCCCAAGTCTTTTGGAGCTTGCAACCAGATTGCTTCAAATGCTGAGCATGGAACTCTAGGACTTAATGTTTGCCCTGCTGGATGTTGGATTTGCTCTGTTTCCAATACTTTATATTCCCCCATTTGTAACTTTGGAATGGTAATGTTTATTTTGTGCCTTTGCATTTCAGAAATGTTTAACCTTGTTTCACTTGTACAGGGGGTTACAGTTAAGAGTTTGCCATAGATATTGAGGAGACTTGGGACTTGGACTTCTTGGAGGAGACTTGGGACTTGGACGTCTCAGCAATGCTGAAAATGTTAGGACTTTGGCAACTCTTGGAGATGGACTAAATGTCTTTTATATAAAGGTAATACATGAGTCTCTGGGGGCCAGGGGTGGAATGTCATGGTCTATGTTGGTGGCCCCCAGGCCTCATGTATTTGCATTGTACATTTGTGACTGGTTCATTGTCTAGTGCTTGGATTGATGGTGTCAGTGCTACACCCTCTTAGGGGGTGGAGCCAGGATGTGATATAATGGCAGGAAGAAGGGGTGTCTCTCTTGCTGGTTTCTGCCTTGCTGTTTGCAGCTGCCATGAACTGTGGCCCCACCATGCCACCCTGCCTTGGAGCCAACTGAGTATGGACTGAAACCTCCAAAAACTGTAAGAAATAAACCTTTCCTTTCCCAACTTTGGGCATCAGGTATTTTGTCTCAGCAATGAGTAAAAAGTAACTAAGACCCCTAGTTATCAAATGAAGAGTTAAGATGATGCTAAGTGCCTAACTATATGCCATTTCATACTTAAATCTTGTCTTAGTCCATTTTCTGTTGCTGTGACAAAACGCCTGATTCTGCCCACTTTGCAAAGAGAGGACTATGATCTGGGTCAGAGATTTGTGATTGGATGTTCCCATCATTCGGGGGTTCCTGGTGAGGACCACAGAGCACATGACACCACAGTGGTCGCTACATGTGTAGAAGAGGTCACAAAGCAAGACAGGAGGCTGGGGAGGTTCCAGAGCCCTGTTCCCTCTTACTAAGCAATCTGTCTCAAGGGACTAAACACAGCACCTTGAGTACCACATTCATCCCTGCTGAAACAGCACTTTCCAGTAGGCTGCGCCTCTTACAGATCCCATCACCTGTGCACGCTGCCAGTGTGTGAGCTTAGAGGGAAATTCAAGGCCTCAGCAGAGGTGCACCTAATGGAAGGCAGGGGAGGATACAGTGGTTAAGCACAGCTGTGTCAGCTTCACTGGCTTGGGAGCTGCCCAGCAGATTAGTAAGTCCATGAGTCATGGAGGTACGACACTGGGTGCTGTATCTGGACCTGGCCCCTTTCTCTCTGTCACTACTCCTCTGCTCTGCTGTGCAGATTCCAAGTACTACGCAGTTTTGCTCCAGCAGGCCGTTCTTCCATGGGGTTCTTGTCTTAGAAAGAACCAACCATGGACTGATTCTTCTGAAACTGTGAGCTCCATTAAACTCTCCTCCTTTACCATGTGGGTGTCCATGCTGTGTCTCAGCAGCTAGAAAGCTAGCTAATTCCGAGGAGAGGCAGAGAGCTAGCATTTAAATGGATGCTGGCTACGGGGATGCCGTTCATGAAACATCGAGAAGCAAGTTAAAGGAACCGAGACAGAGGAGTGTGGCCCGTATGTCCACTGGTTTGTTGGATGGTGTGTAGCATAGTACTGATTTGTTACCAACTGAATATGATATAACTATAGATTGCTCCATGTGTGATAGGTTGTGTGGAGAAGGACCAGGATGTGGTTCAGGTGAGGATGATTCTTCCTGACTTCATAAACATGAGCTAATTAGCAAATATGAAAATAAGATAGCACACAATGGTACCGTGGTTCACACACTTCATTCTTTCCACAATGCTTGTCGCAAACTGAATTGGATGAGAATTATATCACATTTCCCTATAAGGTCGACACTGAACCTAACTATGGTTCACTGGCAACAAGCTGAGTTAGTCGCCCCTTCCCAGCTTTCCCTCCTGTACTACTCTGGCTGTAGGATCAGTGGGACAGGAGAATGTTTGCTGGGTCAGATCATGGGCAATGCTTTCTTCCATGAAGGTCCATCGCTGTGTGCCTGGTCCCCCTGCATACAGCAGGTGCTCAGCAAGTGCTTGTGGGATAAAACTGCCAGAAGGCAGAAGAATTATGAAAAGCAGTTTCTTTAATAAAAAAATCTAGGAGTTTCCGGAAAATCAAACATAAAATTCAAATACGCAAAACAAAACTGATGTAGACTGGTGCAGTTATTTGGGTGTGTCACCCACACTCTCGGTAAATGGAGAAAAATAAAAATTCCGTCGAACTTTATATGCTCTAGTCTTCATTTGACAAATTCACTTAAACTCTGTCTGGGGCTATTTTCTCCTTTCTGTTCCAACGTGTTCATCAGTCAAGTAAGAGAGGAGAAATCACGTGTCTTTCTGATGGAAGAAAGATTCTTAATGAAGGAGAGGAGCAATTAAGTTTCATGACACATTGTTAAGTTTTGCTTTCTCTCTCATGGGCTAAATTCGGAAATGCAGCAAGTCATTAATCCTGATTGTATCTTGGCTACAGAAACCTGATTTGGCTACAAGGAACTCTTTCCAAAGATGATACCCGCCTTGTCTGCACTGTCTCATGTGGTCACTTCTAGTCAGCAGCTAAGCAGTGAGGATTGATGGAACCTCTGTGTAAAGAGAATGACAGGTGTCATCCTGCTCTTACCTAACCTAGTTCTGGGTCACATACTAGATGTCAGACTTGGTCAGTACCCTTACACAAAGGGGACCCATGACACTTTGTCATCCATGATGCTGAATGTTTCCCTATCGTGGCAGTGCCCTGGATCCTCCAAGTCCAACATCAGAAAGGCATAATTATGTTATTATGCTAGACAGAAAGTCAGCTGAGAGGGCTGAATTTCACGATTCATTCCCAGGCTTCTGCTTCCGTACTCTTTCTCAGGAGTGAGGACAGGCTTTGGAAGCACAGGATGCTAGGAAGGGAAAAATACTGGTAACAGGTACAAAGAATTGCAGTCCAAAGAGCAAGCTTGGAAGGCTGGTGGTGCCTGCGGTGTTAGCGCTGGGAGAGTTACATTTCTTCCAGCAAGGCAAGAGGTTTCTGAAGGAAAAGGGAATCTAAGAACTCATAACATAGATGCCACAATAGAATATTTTGGAGAACTGTAAATTTGGTTTATGTTAGAGACTATCCAGAGAAATCATATCAAAAGTTCATTATTTTGTGACCTGGAGGAAAAGCAAAATTGTTGGAGGATTCCTATTCCTGCCTGTGAACGTGTGCAAACACGCAGGAGGCTTGAGTGTTTATCTCAGTCACAGCACACACTTCCACACAAACACAGGCGCCCTCTGAAGACTGCCGGCTGGCAACATCACTATGAATATTCATGAGATGGTTATTATTAATGTCACTGAGGTGATTCTGTTCCTCTTAGCACAGACTGGTTTTATACCTAGGAAATGATGTAGGAGAAATGGCAGCTTTGATCAGCCCAGCTAAAGAAGTCATTTCTGCATCGTTTGGTTTTAAAGCATAGGTGCTTTGAGTACATGGTTGGTTTTTTTTTTTTTTTTTTTTTTGGTGCCGGGGATTGAACTCACAACCTCATGTTTACCAGGCAGGCACTTACACCGCTGAGCTAAACGCCCGGCCCTAGAGTACGTGTTTTTAACTACTCTTTTTTGCCCCCATCTCATTATTTATTTCATTGAGAAGATTTTCAGCTTTGGTACAAAATACAGCATTCTTGGGGGCTTAGCTTCTAAAGTTTACAGTTAAATTGAGTATTACCTCCTTTCCGAAGAGTAAAAATTAAACAAGACCTACAGATGATTCTAAGAAACCCAGTAGATTTCTGGGACTTGACTTTTGTAAAAAATGCATTTGGAGAGATTGACCGCACATTTCCAACTGTCAGTATTAAAAAAAAAATTAACAGGACAAGCCTTATGTGAGAGCTGTTTCTAAGAACTATAGACTCTTACGGTCAGATGGAAAAAAACCCAAATACAAACAGCTTCTGGTGAAAGTGGACTAGTGAACCACGGATCTGTTGCAGACGCTCCCTGAGCACAGCTCTGCCTGGTTACTGTGCCTGAGTAAGATGACACCACATTCCTATCAACTATTACTTTCAGCTAGGAAGGTGACTTACTCCAGGTTGGAATGAAAACATTTATATTTTGCCCTAGACCTAGGAAATCATGTTAATAAGTCCAACAGTGCTGTCAGTGCAGAGGGTGATGATTATACCTTTTCAGGGCATGCTTAGCAATGTTTTTGGTTAGCTCCTTATGCTCCATTGCCACATCAACATTCATCTTTGCATGGCAGTCTGCTCCTTAGGCAGACAGGAATTAAAGCAGCAGGAAGTGTGTGTCTAACACAGGGGAGGGCACCAGGGGAAGAGGCGAGTGGAGGTCCCTGCCGTTGCACTGACCTTAGGCACCCAGTGGCATTGCGCAGCACCTGTGATGAATGCAGCTGTATTTTCCGATCATCCTGCAGAGGTGAGTTTTCCCAGCCCGAGTGAGGGATAATCACTGCATTGGTCAACACTGCCAGGGCATCCTGGATGATTGGCATTTTGAGTGCATCACATGACGAGAGGTTCCAGAGGACTCCTGCAAGAGATACACAAGGAGAGCTGTTGGGTGGCCACCAATCTACTCATCTCAAAAGCATTTTCCTTACTGCACTGGCCGGAGGAGTGAGAGTGTGGACATGCATGCTACACCTTGATTTTAGCCACCACTTGTTAAAATCACCTGTGAAAATCCAATGAGTGAACAGAGAAAGCGTGACATGATTATCTCTGCTTCATCATGGGGAGAAGGGTTGTGCGATCTGATGGAACTGAAACTACCTACCAGGCTTCTGTTCATGACGAACACAGTGCACTCAGGTTCCCAAATGCTAGGCAAGATCAGAGATGGGATTATTTGAAATGGTCTAGCAGATTGTTGCTTAAGCAGGTATGCACACATGACCCAATCCCCTTCGACTGCACATGTAAGCAGCCACGAGCAGTCCAGACCGTAGGAGAACCCCGCATCACATCTGATGTCAAGGGGTTCACAGAGCCACTTAAATATATTGTCACTCGGGATGGCTTTGTCATCTTCTCTTTAAAAGGTTCACAGAGGACCACAGAGTGTTCTTTAAATGCTGATGAAGCAAGTGGGTGAAAGCTGAGGGCGTCTTGCAATGAATGGAGTGCAGTGGGGATTCATGTGGGCAACGGCAAACATAAGGATTTTGGACTCATTAAATATTTTTGGTCTTTAAGTATATGTTTTCTGAAATAAGCTTCATTCTATAAAAGGCCATAAGTATTGTATCTATATTATAACATCACTTGATAATGCTTCTTAAATAATTATTCTACTTTTTTTGGGGAATAGTACAAGTAAAATAAATAGAAAGAGGAAATTATTCTGTAGCTCTACTAAAGAAAGCTTCCCTACTCCCTCAAACTAAACAGACGCCAGCACTGTAGCTACTAGGAATAAAATACTGCGGCTGTCTTTAGAAAAATGACTTCCAGCTTATTTTATTCAACTTACTTTATTCCTGTGAAATTTTGTTTCATTTACTATGTTTTACTGGATACACAGGACACACTTCTTTTTCAAATTATTTTTAGTATTCTCTGGCATTGTACATGTTGAACTAACCAACTATACTAATAATATAAGCCTGCCCATCTATAACTAAATAAATTGTTCTCTCTCCTCACATTTCTTTTTTTTATTTAAGAGAAAAAAAGGCACAGAAAAGAAAAACAAAAGAGACAAAAAAATAACAACAAACCCAAAACAATAACAATATAGACTTTCAAAACAAGGTGACAAGAATTTAACAATGACTGTTATACTACATATTGTTATCTTCAAAAGGTTTGCTTTGATTACCAGATACAGACATACAAAATTGACTTAATCATATGCGTATTAACTGTTCTTTTCCATGAAGTAGCATAATTAGTAGTACAGCCATCTTAGCTATCTAGGCATATATACACAAATCTGTGTATTTTTCCTTACTCTTCTTTCTTTTCTCCCTTCCCCTATTCTAGTTACTTTCCCTCTTTGAGCAGTTTTTTACCCTTACACAATAATTATTATAGATTTTGGATCTTATTTACTCTTTTAGTTTCTTACATTAGGGAGACAATATGGTCTTTACACATGTGAGTCAGCTTTATTTCACTTATGAGGATGGTTTCAAGTTGCATCCATTTATCTATAAAAGCCTCGATGCAATTTCTCTTCACATTTCTTACTGATTCATTAATTAGTTCAACTTAATTCAGACTCACTCATCAAGAGAATTTTCTCATTTCACATTCATTCCACCTTCCACGCTGGTCCCACCTTTGGGCCACATCCCAGTGAATTTATCACAGTTCTTGACCCTTATTTCTCAGGCTGCTACCTGAATGTACATCTGTAACCCGTGGCTTTGTCTGAGCTCTTTGGATCTGCAGTCTTCCCCCAGCATCACTTCATTACCTGGATGAAGAGTTGGCACTGTGTGTGGAATGAGGTAGCATTCCTGGTTGGGGGATTCACTGAGCTAAGTCCAGCGAGCCCTCAGACTTTGAGTTGTGCTTGGATTATCTGGACAATGACAAAAATGGCATATAGAAGCAGTAGACTGGGGACAATTGAGGCAAAGCGTGATTTGTCTGGCAGGAGTTAGAATGGGAAACAGCTGGGGAGGCCATCTTTGTCCTGCTAAACACTCACATATACACATGTACACACACATACTCATGGCTGGATATGTGTAGGCATCTTCCTGAACAAATGGAAAATGCCATTTTGCTCAAATTTCTTTTTACTCCTTCTTCCCTTTCTTCTGTGATATTATAAGATACACTCCCAAATTCTTTGATATTCCTTTCAAATGGACGAGTCTAATTCTTTTCCCCAGGACTCATCTCTGTCCATTAAACATGGTGAAAGTAATCTGAGAGATGCGGGTAAGAAAAGTACTACCACTTCCTTCAACTTTGTTCTCCGAGACTGTTTGAGGAGAAGGTAACTGTCATGCTAAGAGACCCTCAAGCAACCCTACGGAGCAGCCACTGGGAGAAGCACTGAGGCCTGTAGCCAGGGGTTACCGGGGGCGCCATTTTGGAAGTGGGCTTTCAGCTCCACTCCAGCCTTCTGATGACTTGAACCTCCTGAGAGACCCTGAGCCAGAATCACACAACAAGTTCGATTCCCGATACCAAAAAAAAAAAAAAAAAAAAAAGGCCAAACACTTCCTTGACTTCCTGCCTTAGTTTCCTGTTGGATATCTAACAAATTAATACTAGGTAGCTTAAAGAGCACCTTTTGTACTTTTCATTTCTGTCATTAGTCACTCTGTAACACAGCCTCAGCCATAAGATGCAGAATGGATAAACCAGTGAGCAAAACGCCCTGTCTGCAATGCATGCAAGGCCACAACTCTGGCCATTATGTCCCCAGTCACGGTGGCCTCATTTCTTCTCCTTGCTTACTCAAGCTCACTGTACCACCCATCTCAGGGGCTCTCCATTTCTTCTTTCTGACACTCTCTTCCCAGCCCTTTCCAGGGCTAGTCCTTTTGTTATTCACATCTCATTTCAAATGCAGTAAACTCAGAGAGGGTTATTTGGACCAAACCAAACTACCTTCCCAGGCGCTCGCTGCCAGCTCTCCTATTTTAATTTTCAGCAGAGACCTTATTGCCAACTCATACTTTTCATTTCTGTCATTAGTCACCGTTCCTCTCCGCAACAGAGCCCCAGCCATGAGATGACAGCAGGCACTTCTGTGAGTGTTTACAGCACACAGAACAGACTTAGCATGCAGTGTCCCTGGTGTACAGAATCCATTGTCACACCATGGAGGTGCTCGCCAGACAGGCACTACAGGCGAGTAGGAATTAATAAGTCTTTGCTCCAACCTTCATACCTGATGGCATAGGGCTACAAGCCTGGAGCCTTCTTGACTTATTATAGTGCTTGCAAAATGGTGCAATGAGTTGAGGGAATAAAATAGAAGCAAGATGCAATTTTACAAATAACTTATCCACATGAGACTATAAAAATGTGATTTACTTAAATAGGATTTCATAGCTTGTATCTAAGAGATTCTATTTTTAGCTAGTACAGAAAAATTGGTACCAATGAAAAACACTAACCAGTTTAGCATTTGCAAGGCTTATCTCTAGTACTTCATTTGGGTAATTTTCCTATATTAATTCCCTGGTAATTCTTAAATTAGCCAAGGTAATACTAAAATTTCAACCTGTGGACAAGCTGGAATACCTTGAATCACAATGGTACTCAGCATCTGTAACAAATTACCCACATCATTCTTATCAGAAGGGGACAAAAATGTTTTAGCATTTAGGTTGATGGTCACTAGCAAATTTTTATTTGCCTGGTGAAAATACACTCATTTCTTCTTGATTGTAGTCTGTAATAAAATTGTTTTATAGCATCTTTCCCTAAACTATATGCATTCAATAGTTCCTGTTTATCAGTGTAAAATTATTGCTGTTCCAAATATAATTTTGACAGTAGGTTCAGTTGAGAAGACATTTAAATATCTAATTATGTAAACTAAATATATTTAAAGATGGTTTATTTTTATTTCAGGCATAAGATGGTTCTTTTCCTTAAGATTACCCATATTCATGAACAGTAATTGGTGCATTAAAATTTCTTTAATAAAATCTTAATTACTTTCATTTGATCATTTATTGTATTGTGATAGAGGGTAATTGTAGTTTCCTGAAAGAAATACAGACTATCCTGGTTTAAAAAAATTAAGAAAAAAAAGCTTTAATAATAGCGAATCTTAAATTACTGTAAAATTAAACATTGCCTCAGGCTTTCTGCAGGTCTGTTACGACCCTTTATTTGTTCTCAGTTGTATCTTTTCGATTATTAGAAGTAAAACCCGACCCTCCAATATGAGTGACAGTCAAATCTAATGAAAGTCTGAAATAAAACTGTCTTGATTCGTTCAGAAATAAATGTTTTCTAAATTTTACTTAAAACCAGTAAATTAATGAAAAGATTAATGAAGCAAGAGGATTTATTTTAAGCAAATCCATCATTTGTTTGGAGAGCAATAGCTTGTGTATCTATGGGCAGGCAGAGGGAGAAAGTGAGTGAGACACAAAGCTGCATCTCATGAAAAAGTGGCTCAGGCCTGGCTGGCGGGGGGGGGGGCGAGAGGAGAATGGGGTCCCAGCCCGCCCTTGCTGCTCCCATCTTGCATTCCTGAGCCAGCGGGTAGTTGCGGGGTGAATGTGCCCCGGGTGCCCCTGCTGTACTGGTGAACATCAGGGCGTACACACCTTCACGTTCTCTGTCTGCCCCCAAAGGCGGTGACCCTCGGGGTACAGCTGTGAATTGGGGTATCTTAAGAATTCCCCCAGATACAGAAGATTGTGGGTGACATCTTAAAGACATGCAATGTCTTTAAGAACAGAGGCATTTCTCTTGCGTCCCTGTTAATGTTTACTGAGATGTTGCTACTGTCGTGGGTAATTCTCCAGCCAGAACTTTCTGAGCCTACCTGTAGGAGGCCTAGCCTGGCTAAACAAACCAGTCACCTGTTCTTCCCCACAATAGGCTCAGAGAGGACAGAAGCTGCAGTGGGTTTGAGGCAGGGGTTAATCCTTTTCCAGTTTCAACTCTGTCAGCTGAGAGGGTCACAGAGAGCGGGGAGAGGAAAGGCTGCTGGCACTGATGCATGTGAAGGTGAAGAGGGACATGGATGCGACTGTCCCCATAGGAGCTGTCACCACAAGCAACCACAAACCTCAGCCCTCCACTGCTATACGTGGATCCTGGTCCAAATACAGAATTGTTTTAAGTAGTCATCTAGACATAAATGCTGAGGTTTAAACAGGATTGCTCTTGTTTATTTTCAAAACGCCTATAGAATTTAACTCTGGAATGGAGGGAGAGAGAATTGTTCTTCTTTACATTTGAAAATAATTCAGATCTTTACTGTCACACAGTAAGCAAATTCTGGTCTGATCTCAAATCTACATGGTTCCCTCGAGATGTTCTAATTGCTGAGGTTCTAAAGTGGTTTTGTGGAAAGATACAGCCATTAATGTGGAGGCTGTCTTTTTCCAAAGCCAAAACTGGTCCCAGTAACACTTTTATATTCAAATTGGTGTAACAATAGCATCCATTAAAAATTTAAACTAAACTCGTATGAGATTAACAGAAGCAAGAGGCCCATACATAGTTTCAAAAACGGTCTTCAGTGTTTTCAGAACCTGAATTAATTCAATTTAAAATAATTTTACAGATAAAAGTCTATAGCTTTTTCCTAAAGAGAAATAAAAAACTCAGTATCTATGGCCAAGCATGTTGGCATTTTCCTACAATCCCAGCACTCACGAGACTGAGGTAGGAGGAGGGTTTGAGGGCCTGGGCCACATAGTGAGTTCAAGTCTAGCCTGAATTATATTAGTCAGTCGAAAAACAAAAAACAAAAACATAAACAAAACATTTTGGATATCTATGATCTTTCCACTATAAGTTAGTGTATGAATAGCCTAGTTTTTTTTTTTAATTCTTTCTTTGAATGTTTACAATAAAAAAGTAACAGGCCAGATTCTATTCATGGAAAATAATGTTTGTTTCCAACTGGGGACAAAGCTAGGCAGCTACTCTTTAAGAACAGGAAAACTCCCCTCGTGGTAGTTTTTTTTTTTTAAGTAACTGTACTTGAAAATAATTTGCATGTCAATGTTGGCAGTAGCCATCTGTGAGAGTCTGAGGTTCACCTTTGATCACTACATTTTATAAATGAACCACAGCGTTCTATATTTCTCAGTTCCCAATGGGCCAACAGTTAGAATATAAAATTAGGTTTGCTGAAAGGATAGCCTCGCCTGTGACCTTGAGTCTATCAGGGCTCTGAAAGATGCTGTCAAACACCCAGGCCGAGTTTAGCAATCTCTGGAACATGGCCCTGGGACTCTTTTCCAAAAGAGTTTTATCAGTTAATGATCATATTATTTTATCTAACAACTATACTCATGCGCAGGGAAAAAAGGAGTGATTTCTTATAATTTGGTTGTTTGTCTTGGTAGGACATTTAGACTACAGACTAAATGGCAAGACCCATCGTGTCAAGGTTCTCTCCCCTCCTCACGACCCCTGTAAACCACTGCCCCATCCCATTGGTTGCTCAGTTTGCAGTACCCAGCTAAAATCACCCAGCCAATGAACCACACGGTACTCTGCACCAATTCACCCATCTGACACTTGCTTTAGGCTAGCGAGACCCAGCCCAGTCTAATACATTTATCTTTATTGATGAACAGATTTTTCTTGCTGGCCATTGGGACAGCTGACAAACTACATAAATTAATGAACTGGTGAGTAGCTAACTTCATCGTCATCTTTCTTCAAAGCAGGTAAATTCCTGAATGTGCAGGGGGATCCGTTAACCATGTGGCTGACAGCTTATCTGAGTCAAGACAACAGATGGTAAGAATCCTACTAAGTATATGTAGTTTATCTCAAAAATCAGTATTTTGGAGGCTGAGTGTTCTCTGCGGTGGGGGTGACCTTTAAGAGGCAGAGTCCAGTGGGATGTCCTGCAGTCACTGGGGATGTGGCTTGGGAAAGAACCATGGGACATTTTTTGGTCTGGTTTCTTGTCTTGGCACGTGACCTCTTGCTCCAGAATGCACTCTGACCATCATGTCACTGTCAGGTGGTCCTTGCCAAGTAGAAACAGGTGAAGCTGCCTGATTCTACACTTATTATGACCTCAAAATCCTGAGCAAAATAAACCTCTTTTCTTTACAAAGTTATCCAGCTTTAGGTATTTTGTTACTGTTATAAAACATGAACCAAACGTGTCTTTCAAAGAGAACCATGGGGGAAAACTGCTCTACTTGGGCCATTTTTAAGCATGTTCTTGGTGCCTGTGACTCTCAAAGAAAAGCCACCTTGATAAAGATATGGAGACAAAATAAAAAGAGTGACAGGAAGCAAAGACTGACATTTTCATTCCAGTTCTCACATAGTCAGGACTAAGAGCATTTTAGATGTTAGCAGATGCTCAATAAATGGATTGATGTCAAAGAACAGGAATTTCAAGTAATCACAGACAATGGCTGGGCTAGGTATCCAAAGATCATACTGGAAATAGCTAAGAATATCTCACATTTTAAAGTTCTTATTACACTCTAGGGTCTTTGCTAATTACCTTGCATGCACTAACTCACGGTAACTTTCAACCACTTCCCTTTGACAGAGGAGGAAACTGAGAGACCCAGAGAGGTTGAGTCACTCGTGCAAAGTCACTCATCTTCTGTGGGTGAAAGCGAAGGTCAGATGAGAACATGACCGTGATGCATAGGAACCATCAGACAAAAGTCAGGTGCATCCATTTGCTGCTTGAAATGGAGAGGGGTGCTGTGGTTTGCAACCCTTTGAAGCAAAGTGTGTGAACACAATCATCTACTGCTAGTTTCTCTTTAGCCTCAGGTCATGCAGCCTGAGAAATTTCAAGAAGTCATTTGAGTTCCCAGAATGAAGAACATTCAGTTTTGAAACTACGTTCACAAATAAATTTTCTGACATTTGGTTCTGCTTACCTCTACTAAAAAAGCAGAACAAAACAAAACAAAACAAAACACAGACACATTCTTCCATGGGGAAAAGAATTGAACAGACACCAGATTGAGATGAGGAATAACTTTAAATTCTCCCTCCAAATGCCACACCAATTTCAAAACTAGGTCTCATTTTCAGTTAAGCCCTCATTCACCACATCACTGGTGATATTTAATAAATCCTGACCACATCATAGAAGAGAGCTGTTGCTAGAAGTTTTGTTTTATAGCTTCATAACTAGAACTTCAAAAATTTACTAAAATTTCCCATGGACAGGCAACAACCAAGAGAGACAGACCTGGGATACAGAAGTAGGTGTCATACTCCAATCTCACTGTCACATAAAGACACTCTATTCACAGGTTATTTCATGGAAAATATATGATGAGAGTGAGTGAGAGCATCACAAGTCAACTACAGTCTCTCTTGACCACCCTCAAATTTATATTTCTGAGTTTCATTTCCTAACTCCAAATGTGAGTGTTACTTATTACAATTTTTTCTCCAAATACATTCTCATCTCTCAGACTCTGCAAACATATTTTTTACTCAAATCAGAAATTTTGGGAAACTTCTGTCCTTGTGCCAGTTCTGAAGGTGTTATTATTTTAGCAGATATTCTGTGACTATGAAAACAAGGTACTGTTACTTAGGCTGAGGAGTACACAGCAAAATGAAGTGAAGCAAATGAAGCGAAGTGCACCTGAGGATATAAAAAGCAAGTATATTTGCCCAGTGAAAAGTGAAACTTGCTCTCCAGAGCTGCATGTGATAAAATCCACCGTTAGAGAGGGTGCCCTGAAAACACAGCTGGCACCGTAGCTCCAGGAGGGGGCGTCAGCAGGTTCTACCACAGGGTGGATCTTTGAGGGAGGAGCAGAACGATATAGAGACTTTCAGGGGTAAAGACAGTGCAAAGGCTTGCAGCCAGCAATGGGTAGCAGATAATAGCCTGACTGTCTTTGGGCTGAATGGTAGAGATGTCATACAGAACATTGTGTGAAAAAAGTGCATTTCACAACAATCAAAAGGATGCCTTTCATTTGGGCAGTCGTGGCTCTACAGTAGAAAGTGGTTATCCTCTCTCCATTAGGAGGAAATGAGGGAAACTACCTGCCCAGTCTTAGTCTCTGGGAAACCTGCCATTTTTAAAAATTATTTTAAAGAGCAGTCAGAGTGACAAACCATGGGAACCGTAAGCTATTATGTTTAGTCTTGGTTAACTTAACAGAGTTCATTGACGTCTGCTTTTTCCACTGAAATGTCCTTCTCACGAGCATAGAACAACAGTTATGACTCAAGGAACATGGTTAGGGAGACATAATTTGGATGTCACTTGACTGGATGCAAGAGAGGACAGGAAGAGGAGGAGGAAGAGGTATGGCCGGAACTGTGGCCTCCTGTAGGGGGCGTGTTAACTTGGAAATGTGGGTTAGACATCCATCCGCTGTTGTTATTAGGCAGGTGCTCCTCTGAGTGGAGCCCGGCTCTGAAGACAAATTGTACCGTCCTCAGCATTTAGGTGGTCTTTATACCCACAGTAGTGGATGAAGTCACAGAAATAGAGTTCAAACGCAGAGCTGACAGCCCAGGGCTGGTCCTAAGTGCTGCTCCACGCAGAGTTTGGTGGTGAACACAGTCTGGCACAAAGAGGAAAAGCACGACCCCATTTCAGTTTCACAAACTGTTAACCTCGGGATGGTTTGTGCCTCCTGAGTCTCAGCAGACACCTCCTCTGCTCATTGCTGAGAATTTTACTCTCAAGAAGTAACCTGGAAGTGTAAGTTCTCCTTTCATTGTAGACATTGACAAAAAACAAAGAAACAAACAAACAAACACCCCGCGCTGCTGTTTTTACTTCAAAGCATCGTGTTAGGCCCATCAGTGGGTTGACTGAGGACAAATGAAAGCGAGTTAGCTGGTTGATCATTAGGGCAGGTATTCAGAAGTACAAGCAGAACAAATGACAGGAAGGGATAAAAATCACTTGTTTTAGGTATTTTCTGAATCAAGACCGGAGCAACATAACCAGAGCGTGGCAAAGCATGCATAATGGTAAAGAGCTTCTATTCTGATTGGAATGTAAAGTGTAATAGGATTTTCAGAAAACAATTTAGGAAAAGTGACAATCTCACTTATTTAAATGCTGTGTGACATGCAGCAGTTCTCCTCCAGGTAAAATCACAAAATTGATCAAATGACTTAGAGATATTGTTGAATATGCCGAACACATGTAATGCATTTATCTGTTGACTAATCCTTAGGTGAGTGTAACAAGGATACACTTTCCACAGAATGGAAGGTGACTGTTACTGGGTCATTATGCTAAAATTTTGCAACTGGTTTTAGAATGCTTCATTTTTTTTTTGACACTAGTGATTTCTCTGTATGAATACACAGAGTTTAAAATAAACTTCACTTTATAGTATAATTTAGCTTTACTGAAGTGTAAATGACAAAAAGTGATTGTATTGGTATATAAAGTTTTTTAGATAACAGTGTTTTTCTGATTGTAAAATCAATATGTGATAACTTTAACGTCCTCAGGCTGTTAAAAAATAAAAGATAAAGTGAGATAAAAATCTACCCATAAACAATCAGATTTAGGGGAACATGATCCTATTTGTTTTTATATCTTTACAACACAGTCACATATGATTTTTAAAAACAGAATTATATTACATGTTTGTTAATTTGTTTTTTGCATTCAACATATGCCATGGATGTATTTTGATAGCAACACATATTAGTCACGTCTTAATTTTTAATGCCTATTTGATGAACCATCTTTTATTATCAATTTTGTATGTACAGGCATTTAGCTTTAAAATTGTTTTTGGCTGACACTGGCTCTTCCTAGGTACCAGAGAGTGCTTTAAGAGCTTGCCATAATTAATGAAACTCATCTGCTTTAAAGACTGTTCGTAACAGATCCTCAATATAAAATCCTAAAATTTGAATTGTTTGGGGGAGGAGTACAAACATTTTCAGTATTGAAGTGTATTGCCAAAATGCTTTCCCAAAAGTCTGTCTCATGACAGTTTCACCTAGTAGTGCCCACGCTGAAACTCCTCACTGGATGCCAGCAAACGTGTGCATGTTTGGAGATTGAGTAGCACAAGCAGCATCCTCTTCCCACTTGCATTTCTTTTAATTACACTTCTTATTAGCATCTAAGCTGCTTGCATGCTGGTTCCCAAAGTGCCAGTACCTTCCTGTTGGTATTTTATTTCCTCATGGGGTCTCCCGTTGAGAATAAATATGTATGTAAAACTGCTAAAGGCCACTGGCTTGTGGAACCTTTGAAGAATCTAGAATGTATAAGGACTATGACTCATGTCCACAAGCTTTCTTTCTCAATATCTTCATATCTGGGGACTGTTTGTGTCTGCTGACATCTACATTTCATTTTTCATATTTTCCTTAAGTTGGAATAATTAACCATGATTATGGTTTGTGTCTAGAGCCCAAAAGCCTCATGTGGTGATAGGACCTTTTCAGAGGTGGCTGAATCTAGCGTGGGTAATGCTGGGATTAAGGGTGTGTGATTTGTAAAACAGTCCACTGCTACCTGCATACAACAGAAGAGACAGAAAGAGCTTGTCTTTTCCCCTTGCCTGCTTTTTCTGTCTTCTGCTGCCGTGAACTGCTTCTCCTCTGTGATGCCCCTCACCATGCCACCCTGCCTTGGATCCAGCTGATTATGGACTGAAACCTCTACAAACTGTGAGCTCAATAAACCTTTTTCCCTTTACTTCTGGATACCAGATATTTTGTCTCGCAGTTATAAAAGTAACTCTGATAATCCTAGTTTAAAAACACATTTGTGTTTGTTGTTTCCACTAAAAGGATTCTTCTGTCTTGTGCCCAGGCAAGAACAAACTTAAATAATTATAAACACAACTAATGTGTTAAAGGTTCTAGAAATGTGTAGCCACTGGGTATGTATGTACACTGCTTATGATGGGTAATAACACTTACATATTGTTTCCATGACAAACTCTTTCCTTGGTTGCCACAGTCTAATGTATAAAGCTGTAGCCACTTTTGTAAGTATATCCATGTGATAGTTTACAGGTTCATGATAGTAGCATTGATGGGCTTGATAGAAAAATGGTTGATTTTTCTAATCCAATTAGTTCTTACTAATTTATCTAATTATTTCTAGTTCTCTCTCCAAACCATTGCTGTCTGAAGACAGATTTCCTTACCCTGCTTTATGGTAATGGGAACTCAAAATCTACTTTCCCCCTAATTGGACACTACTGTCATGATTCTGAGTCATCATTTCTCATTTAAAATAACCCAATAACCTAACTGTTCTCTGTTTATCTCAAGGCAGGCTATTTATTCCAATCCATCATGTCATCACTGTCAGACTAATGCTCCTACCCTGCAGGAGGGATTCATGTCACTGCCCGTCTCAACGACCATCTGTTTGTTCCAATCATCCACAGATTTAAGAACAAATGACACAACAGCATCTAAAAGAACAAGTCTGTAAGACCTGATGACATGTATTTTCCATGCAATTTCTTAATAAACTCCAAACAAGGGTAAGAGTAATAATATAATATAAAATATAACCTCTCTAGGGGCTGAGCTGATGGGTCACAGGTACACAATCCTCTTTTAAAATGCTATAACTAAATGGAGTATACAAACCCCATGAAGATGGGTGAGTATTACATCCTATAGCCAAACTCAGTGGATCTCTTTGGTTTTCAGTAGGGATCATACAAGTTGAAGTCTCTGAAAACACAGTGGGGTGGAGACAGACTCTTCTTCATGTCAAGGGCAGCCCTTGTGCTTTGGTTTCTGTGTGCCAAGACAGGAAAACTGAGGTTCATTTGTAAAATCCCAGACACTTGGCTTTCAGTTTCAGTCTATAATCCCATAAATGTCCAACACTGACTTTACTCACGATTCTTTGTCCTTAAAAATATTTTAAACACAGAAAAAAGATTCTTGGTTTATTCAAGGATGTAAGGCATTACTTATTTGTGATCTCTTAAGACAAAAGTTAATCAAACATATGCCTATATATATATATATATATATATATATATATAAAACATAGGCACTGTAAATCAGGAGAGCAGCTTTTACATATCATGTTGCTGAGACTAAAAAAGTGAGGTTTTTGAAAGGCATCAGTTTTTATTTTTGCTCAGAGCTATCAGATCTACAACATACCCTCACTGAATTATAGGGAATTAACATTAGGTGGAAAACTTTATATTATACACTGAAACTATGAAAAGGCATGTGTCCAGTGACCCACTTGCTCCATCCTCGTCCCATCTTCCAATAGCCCGCACAACTATGAACTCATCAATGTCTTAATACATTGATGAGATTCGTACCTTCATGACCCGATCACCGCTCTTGGCCTGATCTCTGCATTTGGGAGTCAAGCCCTAAAATACATCAGTCTCTGAAAGACACTTCACAGTTACATGCCAACAAAGAGTCATTTACTTTTAAGCACCTATGAGTTGCTGAATTGAGCACTGTGGACACAAATATGATATGAACCTGCCCTTGCTCTTGAGGGGCTTAAGATTAATGTCCGTGATAGAGAGAGATGATACCAAAGATCTGTAATACGTTCTAAGTGGCAAGTCTGTCCTGCCAACCCTGGTGGGAGGAGCACAATGAACAACGCCTCCTCAGGAAAGTGGCACTGATAAAATCAAGGCCATGTCGGTCAAGGGAGCCTGAATTATTTGGGAGGACAGAAGTCTGTACAGCCTTGTGGAACTTTATTTTTCTGAAAAGTGAATATCAAATTTGAGATATATAGTACCTAAATTTTCACTGTTCACATTAATTGGACCAAGAAGGATCATAACATGTAATCATTTCAATATGGAGAAGAATATAAGGGTGGTTATCTATTTACCGTACAAGGGAGACAAACACAGAAAGTTCTTGACCTCGTATTGAAATGTAGCTGTTAGAAAAAACGTCTTAATGCTTCTGAGACTGTGGAACTACAATAGCTCGTGGCTGGAAAAGTTTTAGGTAAAATTACCTCACTGAGATGAAAACTCTTTGGAGACAGTGGTGCAGCAATGAGGAGATACTTTGTCAAAGCTTGCTTACATTTCCTCAGTTACAATCTCCTGGGTGGTCACATATCAAGGTAAATCATGCTTTTTTGGGGAAATTTTGAAAAAATAAGAGCATTGTATTATATTTGCTAAAATAATACCATCATTTAAAATATAGACTATCTTTATGCATATTTACTCACAGGTAACAGTGACCTCTTCCGTTTATCCAATTCTCTATCCTTTTTACAAAGGGATTTTTTTTTCAGAAGACATAGTTTAAAAATCATTTTTTGATCCTCATTCGAAAAATTTAGTAATTTGAAGTATAAGGACATATCTGTCTTACACCTCGCATTAAAGGCTTAAAAGTTCCCAGAATGGACAACTCTGGATAATATCCAACATTTTAAAAATTATATAATTAGCTTAGAGAGCATTTTTGTATTTTAAAATGATTCTGTGTGTATTTGTATTCTTCATAAACCAGGAAGAACTTTTAGCTAGGGACAAGTGACATTAATCTCTTCATCTTATCATTAGGATGGTATCAATGACATACTTTTCTCCTACTGAGAATAATGAACTAATAGCTCTGCTCTTTGAGAAAATTAAAACAATAACCTGTATCGAAGGAAGGCTGCCAGGTTGATTCTGTAACTAGCAAAGAAAGTAGTTACATGGGCTTAAATGTAATGCATTCAGGAAGTGGAATTCTGGAAGTACAAAAGGCCCATGTGCCTCGCTTGCTGTAGCACCTCTGTAGTGTGGCATCTGTAAGGAGTAAGTTGGTCCTTAACCCTTCTTCTGTCCTCTTCAGCATATGGGGCAGGGAGGGACCTCATCTGGCCTGAAGGATGAAGTCTTTCTCATCTTTGTCCAAAGGCTTATGGGGAACACTGCCTTGATCCTGTCACCTTTAACCAAACACTGCACACATGACCTGGAGCTCTAGAGAACCAAACTGAACTATATGGACTTGACTTTGAGCTGGTGATTGTGCAGTGCTGAGATCAGACACCCACAGTGCCCTTGGTGGCCTGCAGACACGGGGCTCACAGAGTCTGCTACAGCCTGAGCACCTTTCATCTGAGAACCTCAAGTACAAAATGTCCCCAAACTGGGAGAAAACTTTCAAGTGCGATCACGATGCCTCAAGTGGAAAATTCCACACCTGACCTTTGGTGGTTGGATGCAGTCCAAACACAGTTGACCCCGCAGTTTATTCAGCACCTCTAAGCAGGGAAAGATCTGCTTCCTTAGTGACAATGCACAGACTGTTTCATGCATGAGTATGTGAACGTGTCTTCAATCAAGGTGTATAAGTTATATAAGATGCATAAATGAATTTCCTGTTTCGATTTGAACCTCATCTCCAGGGTAGTTCATTAAGTGCATGCAAACATCTTCAAATACAAAAAAATCTACAATCAAAAACTCTTCTGGTCCTAAGCATTTCAGATAAGGAACACTCATCCTGCAGGATGTGAACCCTGGAGGCTTTGGGCAAGAAAACTTGAGAGAATTGGCCTGATTGAGAATCTGCCACTAGGCACTAGAAGCAGGTTGCAATGATGGGAGGCGTGGACTCCATGGCTAGAACGGTGTTACCAATTGGATCAGTCCCAGCCCAGCAGCCAGAACCATGGCTCCACCTCAGGGACAGAGGCCAAGATGGAGAAGGCTGTTTCAGTAATGCCTGCAGCCTGAGGGGCGCTCTTCGGGGGGGGATAATTGTAATGCAAAGGGCAGTGAGACATTCTTTCTCGCTAGGTCACACACAACATCATAGCTACTGCCTGCTGGGGACCCAGTGCAGACACCTGTGGGTCTTCTGCCCAGGACCTAACAGATGAGACCTCAGTCAGGCAGCAGAGCAGCGCTCACAAAGCCCTGGGGAGCGGCAGCAACCAGCAAGGGTGGGGACACCTGCAGCTCTCTAGGAACATCGCAGAGCTTCTTTCAAGGGCCGTGTATAGAAAAGATGCACAAAAGGAAACAGGAAGCTACGGACAGTGGACCCTCAATATGGAACTTCATCTGTGGAGCCAAGCAGCAAGGGGACCACAGAAGCAATGTAAATGTGTGAAAATCTTGAGGGCTCCCTGAGTGATGCTCGTACATGGGTGTGTGCACACGTGCACACACATCTGTTTTACATGGCCAGATGTGGGGATGTGTGTCTGTGGGAGTGTGCTCATATATGCAAGTGTGCTTGCAAGTGTGTGTGCCTCACTGTGGGTTCACACCTGTGTGAGTGTGCATACCTGTACTTGCAATCCAGTGACTCTTCTTTCTGAGACGAGAGGGATGGATAGAAGACACTTGGTGCTTTGAGTAGGCTCCCTTTGACCTCTTCCTTTCTCTTCCCCCATCCACATCTAGGTAGCTTTGTTCTACAGCTCACAGCTGCCCTCAGATGTAGGACACATCTCTAACTTCCTGTCTACAGCTCTTACTGCTGGTGGTCTACAAAGATTCATTTATAAGACAGACAGCAAAAGTAAGCAGGGACAGCTAAAAAGGCAAAACAGTGTCAGGGACAGCTGTGGGCTGGAGTGTTGGTAAATTTCATGTCAGACACAATTTCTGAGACATGATGATTTTTTTAAAAAGGAATTTGCATAGATCTCGCTTTTTCCATAGCAACTCAGTTTTATTACATGGGACCCCTAAGAGAAGTATTAATAAAGCTACCTAAAGTTGATGCGAGGTCTTTCTGGAAGTAAAGAGACTTTAATAAAACCCTGGTGTTTAGAGGTTGATCAGTGAATTTTGGAGAGGTATTCCTTTCCAATTACTGAGTGTGTGGCTTATTTATTCAGATTTAATGCTTGTTTTCGGGATAGGCTGCATTTTGGGACCACAGGACTGTTCCTTTCTTTCAATCATGTTTTCATTGCAATCAAATTATAAATATCTAGCCATGCTCATTGAGAAGTTTTTCCATGACGATAAAATTTCACATCTGGGTTGACCCACTCCAGTGACTAAGCTAACAGCAAGGGCAGTTTTGCAGAAATGTATTAAATTGATAAATTGTTCTGCGAGTCTCAATAAGCCATGCTTGTCTCATGAACAGAACTGTGTGTTAAATGTAAATTTTTAGCTTTTGTTACTGCAACAAAGAGTTCGGGAATCTCCCAAAGATGGTGTGGAAGGTGAAATATCTCAGTATCATTCTACTCATAAATGTCTTTATCATAGTCACTTTCCTCGTCCCTGGGACAAACACCAGATTCCTATAACTTAAAGGAGGAGAGGTTTACTCTGGCTTCCAGACAAAAAGCGGCATGGTGATGGGAAAACAAAAAAGGGCGAAGCCTGGGTGGGCAATGGACCCCTCTGGGCCATACCCCCAGTGACCCTGGCTAACCTGACCACACTTCCTAACAGCAAGTCAGTTCTCACAGCACCTGACCCAATCACTTTCCAAAAGTCCTACCTCTAAATATGCAAGGCTTTGGGGGGACATTCTTGATCTGAACCATAGTAGCCATCAGTGGAGGCTGGAGGCCGTGGGCTGCATGGCGATTACACAACTCAGCAAAGCTCCAGCGGTCCAGAGCAGAGACAGCGGCATCCATGCTTAGCAGCCAGGGAAGCAAAACTGTCCTGCAGTTGTGGATCCACTGCCAGAGAAAAGCAATTGGACTTCGTGTTGTGTTCGTTCCTTCTCTTATTTTCAAACTTCTTTTTTTTCTTCCTTGCCCTGAGCATGTTTTGAACCAGTACACAATGAAACATCTGCTACATCAAGATTATAAAATCAGTTAAAAAACAAAGAACTGACACAACAAAAACTGCTAGAGTTAATGTCCAAGTTCTTTACTTATTAAAAAACTAGTTTTCTGAATGCTTCGAAATGGGCATTTCTCAGCCTTAGGTTTTCAACCATAATATTGCTTCTTGCTAACTGTAGAAGGAAAGGATTTCAGATGAAGTATGAAGGACAAGGGCTCATTCTTCTTAATCTATAAAAAGATCTCTTGACATAAACGGTGAAGAATGGAAAGAGCTTTTCATTAGTACTGATACTTGTGAATGCAAAGATGTAATAAACTGTGAAATCTATCGGGAAGCCAGAGTCAAGAGCAAACTTCTGTTTGCTTTTAATTAAGTAACCACACTGATAAGCTTTGGAAACAGCATTTGTGAACAGACCGTGTATGTCACCTGAAAATTAAGTTGAGTTTGTGAATTAAAATTCATTCTCTAAAAAATTCAACATGCATGCAAGTCAGAGAAAATACAGTGGCTCTTTTTACGCTAAAACACATCATTATTTTAAGCCCTACACGTGTTTGCTATGGAAAGCAGTACTCAAAGTATTGAGTACGTTCATGCTTCAAGGTTTCATGTTTTTTTAATTACTTTTACAAAAAATCTCCAAACTTTTCAGTTGGACAACTTTCATTTGCAAAGTAGATTAATCCTTTTAAATTAATTAATCTTCCTTAGTTAATTCACATCCTCTTGAGTTGGCAGTGGATACAAAATTTTCTCTTCTCACTGAAGAGGACACTGCCAGTACTGGTAATACAGTTAGCAATATTCATGTGAAGTGTGTCAAGTTATGTAGGGACCAATAAGCACTTCATCATTCATTATTCCTCCAGCCTAAAATGCACAGAGAATATCATATTCAAAGGTAGATACAGGTGGAGGAAAAAGACCATGTGCTTTGAAGCAAACAGCTTTGGGTCTGGACAAGGGAGAGGGCAATGGTGGACACACAGGGACCTCCATTGAGTGGGAACATGTGTGCATTTGTTTGAATGTGTTTTCAAGAATGCAAGTGGCAGGCTGACTCCATCTCAATCCTGTCCTATTAAAGGACAGTTGATGTGGGGTTTTACACCCACAACTTTCTTCACTTATATTTTCTTTTCTTGCTACTACCACCTGAGAGTGAAACCCATGAATATCTTTAAGGTCTATTTCAAAAACTGTTTTCCTCTTGAAGTCTTTGTTGAGATCTCCACTGAAGACTCTGTCTTCCTCTGAGCTCTCTCTCAGGGTCCAACTTGTAGAGGAGGTATCCACCCCTCTCTCAGGCTCTGCTGGCAACTCCTTGAGGACAGAGAGTGCCTCATTTCAGTATCCATGGTCACACCCTGAGTGCAGTGTTGCTCAGGCATATCTTGGGATTGTAGGTGGGAAAGCAGGAAGACCGGAAGGCCAACTGTGAAGCACAATTTCCATGCTTCCTTGGGATTACAGATCTCTTCAGCTACAGGTTATTGGCAAGACATGATTTCTTAGGGATCCTTCCACCAGCCATTCCCTTTGCAGGAGGGATGCGGTTCATGGCCCAGTGATGCTGTGATGGTAAATACACCATCAGCAATGATGGGCATGACTGGGCTGGTGGTCACTGAGTGCAAGCAGCTTAGCATATGTGAAAGTGAAGCTTCTCCACTGCCAGGCTGGTTTCATCATCTGAGGCACAACTAAGAAGGAAGTTTATCCTGGATACTTCAATGCGAATAACAAATAAAACATCTGCTGGGGAGGAAAACAGGTGTAGGGCTAGGGATCTAGACATTCTGTAATTTGCCCTTCTCCTCTGGGACTCAGTGGAGAATTTTATGGTGTTTGTTAACACTAGTTAATGTAATTTTTGTGATTATTGTAGAGCAAATGGAACAAACTCTCAAATATAATTAAGGAAAAGTGTTTCTAATTAACTTGTAACTCATGAGCCACAAAGTAGAGCCACAAATCAGTTAAGCATTGTCAAACCTAATGAGCAAAAAGTGCAGTGTACATTTCAATCTCGACAAATAAACAACCAAAAAAGCTCCTTCCCACACGTTTGGTTGAACCTTTGTAAAGTTTTGGCAAGCTCAGAGACACAAGTCCAGGTAACGTCAGATACATCTCACCTCACCAGCTGTAATGGGCGTGGAGATGAGTACTGACAATGTCAGACGGCACCGCAATATCCAACGCTTCCTGTTGGCAGTGTGTGAAATGGAAGATGATCACTCTACATGCTCTGATGCATGTGCAGAGGGTTTAGCGAAACCCCAAGAAGTCTTGTGTGGGAGCAGTAGACCATCCTAATTGCAAGCTTCAGCCCAGATAGCAGAATTATCAATAATGTTTGCTTACTGCTGGCTGGAGGTTGGGAGCTTTTACAGGCAATTTCTGTCATATTCACTGTTCGCTGTTTCCTTTCTGTCTCTTATTCAAGAAAGCATGTTGTCGTATAAGAAAACCCCAAATTCACCCTAACTTACAAAAATGATAAATGGGTTAAATATTTTCATTGGATAAAATAGTTTGTGTTAGCGACAAATCGCTTTGGAATTTCTCAAAGTACAGCTCTTCTAAACACCTTCCCACGGTGTCCTCCCATAACTGCTGGTGTTACAGCAGAAAATGTGAATCCTCAAACACACATGATGCTAAGAATCACCAGGGGGTGGCACTGACTGTGTGTATTCCTGGACTATTATTGCAGAGATCTTGGGTACAAAAATCTATTTTTTTATTGTCTCAAAGATCTCTTATGACTGGAGAAATGGGCAAATAATTACTATAAATCAAACTGTATTTAGAAACAGAGGCCTGGCAGTATCCTACACACCAGCTGACTCCATCAGGTGGATTCAAGGCAACAATAGATGTGAAAGCAAACAGAACAGTAACTGGCGAGTATGACTATTCAGGGATGTTTATTCCTTCTTGTTTTACAATAAATGCAGAGAATATCCTACTTCTCATGTTAGGCAGTAAAGAGCAATTGAAGAGCAATAAAAACGGAAAGCACAGGAAATGATGTGCACGTATTTCTGGAAATATCCACCACACCATGCCCTGTGGCACAGTTAATTGAGAAGGGATAAAAGACTGGCTTATCCAGATGTAAATGTCAACACTCTCTGCTTGGTTCCAGCTGAAAGCTGTCCGCAGATAAATCTGCTTTCTCATGTGCCTGCCAAAGCTGTGACTGTGAGCTTAGAAGGCTGCAGGCAGAGGGCAGCATTTTCTCTGCTGCTTCACTGCCTGGGCGGGGCCAGTATGTGGGTCCACAACTCTACCAGCTCCTACCACACCTTTTCTTCCAGCTGCCCAGGTCCACGCCCATGCATACCCTAGGGCACAGGACATCAGCTTTAGGACATCATACCTGAACATGAAATGCAACCAATGACAAGCTGAAGAGGGATGCAATTTGTCCTCCTGGATACCAGTAGGCCTGTGCCCTCCCATGCTGCATATCTGGCTTTTCTTCCGGAATGCTGCCCACTGGCTAAGCCCAACTTTCCTCCCATTGCTGGATGCACAGGAAAAGCCTTGCCAGCTCCCACTACAGTGCTGGCTTGAATTCAGCCTAAGAATCCCTTTCCCACACCCTTCACAGTGCTTCTGTCTCCCTCATCAAACCATGGCTCATGCAGCTAGTGATGGGGTTGGGGGTGGTGTCTGCGGCCAGGGCATCACTATCGTGAGATGGCATCAAGGTCTATAATTGCACTTCTCAAAAGAAGAGACAATATGCACAGACAAATCTCCATTCAATGGGTAAATGCTTAGTACCAAAATTAGCCATTGTCTAGACATTTTTCTCTTGACTGAATTTAAATTCACAGGTCATGGACACTTGAAGCCAGCCACCAAACTGACACCATGGACCAACTCGAGCTAAGAAATCTCCTTTATTTGTCTTTCTTCAGACGTTGTTGTCATTCAAGAGGTCCACATCCTGATGCCCTGAACCTACACATCTTCTCCCTAGATGACAGGAGGGATGATACAGATGGGATTAAGTTACAGAGTTTGGGATGGTAGATGATCCTGACTCTGTTACCCAGCCCCTTAAAGGCAGAGGGTCATTCTGGGCAGTGGGCCCAGGGAAATATGACTGCAGAGGAATGACCAGAGATGAAGTGTGGCTGGCTTTCAAGATACAGAAAGAGCACAGCCAAGATGTGTAGGCACTTTTTAGAAACTGGAAAAGGCAAGGAAATGGATTCTCCATAAAAGCCTCCACGTTAGGTTGGATCTGCACTGTTCCACACAGAGTTGTGTGTCAACCTGTGGTGCTGTCAGGAGGTGGTGTAACTTTTAGGGGTGGAGGCCTAGTGGAAAGTTGTTGGCAGAGAGCTGTAGAAGGAGATATAGGGACCCCCATTCCCCCATTTCCTGTTTCCACTCAAATGTGGTGCTTTATCACAGGCCTGTAAGTAATGAAGCCAACTGATCATGGACTGAAACCTTGGAAATTGTGAACCAAAATAAGCTTTTCCTCCAGTAAAATCCGTGACAGCCTTGCATCTCCAGTACTGCATGGTCATGTACATGTGCTGTTGTGAGCTGTTGCATTTGTAGGGTTTGTTACAGCAGCAACAGGGAACCTGCACAGATTTCACTGAGTTCTTGCCTCAGTGCAGTAAGGGCCAGCTACTGGTGCACACCTGTGCTTGGGATGACTTCTCTTAGGGGTTGTCGTGCTTTGTCTCCTAAGTCTAGTGGGCCAGGAACAATACTTCCATCCTTGACTAAAGTAGTACATCAGAGTTGGAAGAAGATAGTGCATCTTCTCAGGCCATGAAGTATGCAGACAGTTCCAGAGAGAGGCAACCCAAGACTCAGCTCCCGGGGAACTGATCCCTCAGAGACACAGAAATCTTACTGGCGGAGACTGTGCAGAGTAAGAAATCTGTGGAGGATGGTTTTTACATTTAGTTAACTTAGAAAGTGTGGGCTTTGAACTCGAACACACAATGGCAAGAGATATTGATTTTTTTTTACTTTAATTCTTTGAATTTAATGTCTTTGGACTTCAACATGAAAGGGGATTTAAACTTTGATTTTTAATTTCTCCTTGGGAATTTGATATCTGGTAGAGTTTATATTAACATTCAGGGCATCTCTACATTCTGGCATTTTGTTATTGGAATGTCTCTATTCATTTTTATCCTTGTGATGTTGCTTAATTCTGCTGCAGAATCTCTAATATGCTATGTTAGACAATGTGGTTGGGTATTATTCGAGATAAGAAAAAAATTGGGACTTAATTTTAAATCATGGAACCAGAGTGACCTGAGTTTGATTTAAATAATTTGCTCTTCTGACCCATTTCAGTGCCTTCTGGGCTGAATTGCTAATCAAGTGACCCCCGCACTCCCTGAAGATGGGAGAAGGAGCATCTTGACAAATGGGGTGGCTCCTGCTCTAGTAAGAGCAGCCAAGGCCTCTGGGTGATCACAGAAAACAGGGGAAGAGCAAAACAGGCTGGAAGATGTGGACGGGAAGAATGCTTCTCCTCTGTCCCAGTGAGCCTTCCCTGCAGAGTGTTTGATGCTGCTGCTCAGACTTGCCTTGAGTTAGCAAGCTCGCTTGGTGGACAGACCCATGGCAAGGCCTCCAACCCGGGTTCCATCAGCAAGGGGGATAATATTTAGGAATATTTACTAGAAATAGTTCTGAATCCACGTGGAGCAGAAGATGTTATTTATTAAGTCTATAATGGAGTAAGGGAGATAAAAGGATGCAGCTCAGTAAATATTTCCCCTACAACACGAAGCCAGACTGAGGTGAGCTGACTGGTGGAGCTCGCAGAGAAGCCAGCTCTGTCTGGGATATGCACAGAGCAGACTGCCTCTCTGGTTTCTTAAAAATGTAAGAAAGATTCCTCTTCAGAGATGGCAGGCACATGAGTGTAGAAATGGGAAAGGAAGCCACAAAGGGTTGGAAAAGAAACACAGTCCATCGCCCTCTCATTCTCCAGTCCTACATGAGTACGAAGAATACTTGGTAGTCAAAAAAGTGCCAGAGCCTCCCTCCAGGCTGGACAAATAAACAAAGCTCAATAGAGTCTCCAAAGAAACTGACTGCATTCTAGAGAAATGAAAAGCTGCATGGGTATCAAAGTCTTGGAGAAGAGTGCTCTGAACTGGGCCCTTAGAGGACTCCTCGCCCTAAAGCTTACCCTTTCTCCTCACTTGCAACAAATCTGTGCTTCACAGTTAACAGATTTAACTGCAAACCCACAGTGGTTCTGTCTTCAGAGTCAGCTGGAAATTGAAGTTTACCACACATTTAGAGTAGGCCTGCAAAATCAGTGAGAAAGCCCCCACGAAAAACAGAAAAACTGACACTAGAGAAAACTGAGATAATTCATGCTACAGAAAAAAAAATCTCTAAATCATCTCTTAAAGAAGTTTCTGAAAAATTTATATTCATTAAATGCAAATAGAAACTACAAAAGCACACAGATTATTTTTCAGAATTAAAAAAAACCCTTTATCTTCTATAGCCCCTCCCCCCCAAAGTCTTATCCATCATTTGGGGCAAATACATGTTAGAAATAAATGCTAAGTACTAGAGAAATCACTCAGAGGTTATATGATAAAAAGACAAAAGACTCCAAATTATATAGGAAAGTATAAGAGAGATGAATATTCTGAGAGTTTCCAAATATGTATAATTTCAAAATGAGAGGAAAGAAAACAAAGGCTTGTGAATCACTGGTTGTTTATTATTATTTTTTGTCTTTTTGAGTCAAGGTCTGGCTATGTAGCTCAGCCTGGACTTGAACTCACTGTGTAGCCCAGGTTGGCCTTGAACTTGCTGTGAGTCAGCCTTTTGAGCTGTCATCATGCCCAGCTGTTTTTACTTTTTTTAAAGAACAGTTTTCAGGAACTGAACAAGGGGATGCCTCAAATTAAAAGTGTTCTATATTAAGAAGTTTAGAAAAAGCATACACTTAGGTGTATCATCAGATACCACAGGAGAATTTTATAATGTCAAACACAAAATTATAGAAAATATTCTTGAGGAAATAATCTCCAAATTCCCTATTTAGTGTCCATCAGTCATGCGTGAGAGTTTAAGCCTGACTTTTTTAGGATTTCACCTCCTGAGTGACTTTCTTGAGGAGCTCGTATGGATTCGCAGGCATCTGCTCCTCTGACCCAGGCCCATGGGCCTAGACGCCAGTATCCAAAAGTGCTCCAGACTCAGGTTCCGGGGAGGAGATCACAGAGACGAAGGAACAGCCCACAACCGACATCCCACAGGAGCTTGGGTGGGTGGCTGCTACCTTCACGAAAGGAAAGCCCACAGGTATGCAAAGCAGAAGACAACAGGACAGTCTCTGCCCCGGGAGAAGTACAGCTCTCAAGGACATTTGCTTTCAATCCAGATCAAACTTATTTATCAAGTTTTACGGTTTAATAAAAACTGTTTTAGTATGATTTGTACTGCACTCCGAAATCTGTAGTTGGGTATTTCAAAATTTAGGTCTATTATTTCCATATTTAGAGAGAGAGAAATTGTATTAGTCAAGCCTGAAGGACGGGCAGCATTTCTAATCAAAGTTTATTTGCTTAAGAGCATTTTGAGTAATGGCTAGTGCAGAATAGCATAAGCTGGATTTAAATAAAATTCTGATCATCATCTCATAGTAATTATTGCACAGGAAGAAAATTATTTACTGCAAGGCCTCACAGGCAGCGGTAAAATATGCTCTGCTGTGAATAGATACTGCTGCTCGGACGGACGGCTGGTTTTTTCAGCACGAATGTTTATGTATCGAATGTAAATGTGTGTAAATACTTCAATTTCAACATTTCATTATTGTTCAAACAGTTTGGCAAGAAATAGTCCATAAATAATTTAAAGTCTTATCAGATCGTTTCTTTCTTTGCATCTTCTATTATTTGGCATTCTTGACGCTCTAAATGCTTCTGGGTATACAGCTAGGATTCATCGAAAGTCTCCTTTGTTTAAAGGACATCACTACAATTGTTATTTTTAATTTGTATTTGTTTCAAACACATCCTTGTTTATAAACATCTAAGGAGAAATTCAAAGAAGGGCTTCACCATGGTCCCCCTGTAAATTTTTTCAGTGGATCTGAATTCCCAAGCACGTGTGTGAAGAGGAAGGTTAGAGACAGTAGCAGAGAGTGTACCCCCGTGACTCGTGGGGTTCCTGGAAGGCATTCATGCTTCTCTGCTGAGCCCTGCGTTAGTTCTGCGGAGAACTGCACAGGAGGTAAAAGGCATAGTTGTTACTCTTAAGTCAATGTCATATGTAATTCATGCATTGATATCTAACTTAATTCCCAGAAGGATTTGTGGCAGCTCCTTGCAACAGAAGAAAACTGAACCTTTTTTCTTTTCCATTTTACTCCATCCTCCAGAGCCACCGACTCGCTGCTCATCTAGAAAGTTTATGAAATGTGAGCACGCTGGGTAGGAGACATCTCCGAACATTCAGTGGCAGCAGTGCGCACTGCTGACCTTTCGGAGCGGAGTGTTGCTGACCGAGCAACAGGTGCTCGCCTAATTATCAGCTGGCTCAGCGCACCTAATACCTGCAGAGATTCCAAAGCACTGGAGAAATTCATGCCTTAGGAATGGATGAGGCTCCTGCAGTCTCAGTGGAAGGCTTTCTATGCTCAGCAATCCGTCAGACTGGGGCAGAGAAAAGTTTCTCAGAGAAAGAGGAATAGAAACAGAATAAAAGAGAAAGGAGATGGAGGATTTGATGACCTTGGAGTTCAACTGTGTTAACTTTCCCCAAAGCTCTGTAGGAACCAGCAGAACCCAAGCTTGGAGCTCACTAGCAGATGACCATGGGCTGTTTCTGAAGGTGAAAATGATTCACGGGAAGCTTCTCAGCGATGAGTTCATTTTGGTTCAGGGGGTGGAGCCAGCTTTGGATAGATTCGCATCATTGATGCAGCATCTGAATAGAAGTCAGGGGGGTCCTGCAGGTGTACATGGACCTCAGAGTTTTGCCATCATGGAAATGGAGAAGACTTGGTCGCTAGGCTGGCTCACAGCAATAGTCCCTTCAGCACCAGAATGTCCTCAAGGAAGCTCTATTCCCATGTCCTAAGTTGGTAGCGTGGACCTAAGGTACTTGGAAACTTCTTGACTTTCTGAAGGGGTTGTTTGCCTCTGAGGTTCCCTAACAGGCTCACATACAGACTTTTGCATAAAGTGGGGACCTCCAGGATGTCAGAAGTAGTGTTGAGAGAGTGGTGTAGAAGCTACCTTTTTTTTTTTTTTAAATTTTTGTTTTACAGCTGCCCCAGTGTCAGCAGAGCACAGGGCACAGGGCTGTCCTGGAAGGTGTCATGTGATAGGACACTGCATTTTCTTCTTTTTAAAGCTCTTAGTAATCTTGAGTTTTCAATTGTGGCTGAGTGTTCTTGGCAATGAGATGAGTTACCCAGAGGGGTCTTCTGGACATGGTTTTATATTGGAGTACTCCAAAGTTCTAGCAAAATCCAGTTCTTTCTGAAGCGTGAAAAGGATGCAGCGGGTGTGCAGAAGGCTTTGTTGGCCTTGTGTTCCTCTGGCTTTGTGCATCCTTGGGCAAGCACTTAGTGCAGGAGCATCATGTTTGTATCACATGGAGGGAGCCTTTCTCTCGTGGGCATTTCCAAATTAGAGCCCATGAAAATAAGTATGGGCATTCATGACCATCAAACTAAGGAACTTTCTAGTAGTACAACATATCTTGGAACTGTCCTAGACACCCAGTGTGTGTCTGAGGACAACTGCCTCATCCATGTTAGTTTGTCATGAAGCGTTAATAGTATGGCAATCCTAACAATTGTTTTTTACAAAGACAATTCTCTATTAGCAAGAAGAAAAGACAAGAAAAGAAAAGAAAAACAGAGGTTGAGCTGTGATTCAGCTAAGAATCAGACAGCAATGTGGCAACTTCAAAGGGTGAAAAATTTAAAAACTATGCTGAAGCTGGGAACTGACCCAGTACTGAATAAATATTTATGATACTGTGGCTTAAGCACCATATTTTAAAAAGCAGATTTGCATATACTTCATCAGCATAGAAAGAAATTTTAGAATTGAGACAGAAGGTATGTGGGATAGTGGATATTTAAAAGATCTTTGGAGAGTCAGATTTGCAATCTAGTTGACAATCCCAGCTTATCACGGTGCTTTGGTAAACCAGAAACTAGCAGTTTGGAATCCCACATTGGGGCCATCTATGTCACTGTCATGGCAACAAGTAAAACTGCAATCAACATATGTGACTATATCAAATTAAAAAGCTTCTCCACAGCAAAAGAAATAACCAACAACATGAAGAGACAACCGATAGAATGGGAAAATTTGTGTGCTACATCTCAGGCAGAGGATTAATATATACAATACATAAAGAACACAGAAAATTAGATCCCCTTAAAATAAAAGACCCAGTCGAAAAACAGGCATGTGAAATGAATAGACGCTTCTCAGAAGAAATAGAAATGGCCAATAAGTACGTGGAAAAAGGCTCCACATTGCTAGCATTTAGAGAAATGCAAATTATAACAACACTGAGAGGGGGATTGGGATACAGCTCAGTGGCACAGTGCCTGCCTGGCAAGTGCAAGGCCCTGGGTTCAGTTCCTGGTATCAAGAAAGAAACACACACACACTCCCCCCCCCCACACACACACGAAAAAAAGAAAAGAAATGAAAGAAAACAACACTGAGATTCTACCTTACTCCAAAGGGAATAACTATCATCAAGAAATCAGATAATAACAAGTGCTGGCAAAGTTGTGTGGAAAAAGTAGGATTTCTACATTATTGGTGGGGATATAAACTAGTACAACCAGTATAAAAATCAGCTTGGAAATTCCTCAAAAAACAAAAAATAGAAATTCTGCTAGATCCAGCCCTTGACCTACTGGACAGAAAACCATCATATTACAGTGCTGCATGAGTACCCATGTTTATAGCAGGGTGACTCAGAAAGGCTAGATCTCGGAAGCAGCCTCTATGTCCACCAACAGACAAATGAGTAAGAAAAACGTGGTATTTATACACGTGAAGTACTAGTCCAGTCTAAAGGATAAATCAGAGTCATTTGTAGGAAAACGGATGCACCTTGAATCCATACTGTTAAGTGACATAAACCAGGCACACAAATTTAAACATTGTATTGTTTCACATATATGAGAAACACAAAGTCTAAATAAAATCAAAATAAAAGTAGTCAATAAGAAACCAGGAGATAATCTTTTGTCAGTGGAAAGGGGACTAAAAGAGGGAGGTAGGGAAGGGAAGAGAATGAAAAAGTGATGTGCTTTGTACGTGTATTAACCACCCACAGTTAAAGCATTCATGATGGATGTACTGATAAAAAGTGAGGGGTAACAGCCAGTAGCTAATGTTCCCCACGTCACTGTCACTATGCATTCTAAAGAAGGTGTGTATGCTGCGCGCTTCGGGTGTTCTCATTCACTAAACTCTCCTCACTCTACAAAGCACTATACTTATCTCCATTTTAGAAAGACTAACTCTGTGATCATGAAAAGTTTCTCTCACATTAACTTTCAAGAAAATTCCTTAATATGTAGTAATATCACCTTGGAATTTTGAGGAGGTATAAGTATTTTACTTAATAAATTAACTTCTAGCTACAATAAGCTCTCCATTGTGAAACACAATATAATCCTGAATATATACTTCATTCCCTATCACTCACAAGCCTTGTTTCTTTACCAATTCTTTTTAGTGTCATCCTAGTATTGACCTGTGGGTATTGTAGATCCTCAACTACTTATAAATCCAACAACAAAGATGGAAATATGATCAGAAAACGCTCTTGAGGGCTGCACTAACGGAACTTTAATTATTGAATATGATCAATCCGTGTGTGTTGTATCCGATTCTCTTGCTCACTTGTTTGAAAACATAAATGGAGACTACTTATGGTATTCGCTCTCTGACTGGCCTCGTGCCATGACATTTGGTTTGCTCTCTCGTTACGGGGCTGGATAATAGAACGATGGTCTTGGGATGACACAGCATGTGTCGCAGCTCGCGGTCCTCACCTGTGACCAGCTCCCGGATCTCCAGGTCTGTGGTCTTGCGCAGCAGCCTGACCAGCGCGGGGATGCCGCCAGAGTTTTTCAGGGCGATTTTGTTGTCATCGTTGGCCTTGCCATACACCAAGTTTCTCAGGGCGCCGCAGGCACTGCGGTGGACTTCGGTCATCCGATGGTCCAGCAGGTCCACCAGGAGCTGGATGCCTCCCTGTCGCCTTATCTGAAAGAGCAAAGCACAGTGCTTGGCCTTAGGGAGCTCGGCTGCACTATCTAAGCCACAAACATGCTTTTCACAAGAAGACTACCACGACTACCGGCACCGAACTGCATTAAGGCGAAGGATATGGAAAGCGAGCAGTCAAGCGTTCTCCTGAAATTTTATCGCCTGTGCTGGCTTTGATAGCCTACCGATACAATTGAAATTATTTTTTTTCAAGCTATAGAATTTTGGAAAGGTGATTTTAACTTCATAATGAGCATCTCAGACATTTGTTTCTTTAAAAATATGCCACATACTCATAGCATGAAACACATGGAGGCAGAAAAGGCATTAGGATGAGCTTTGTTCTTTAGACTTACTAATTTTAAACACTGCTTTCAAGGGCAGTGGGACTGGTGTACAAAACACTAGGAGTATGCTGTTTAATAGGGAAACATGCAGACATTTGAAAAGAACCAGAGGAAACTAGAACTGACGCCTGTCCTTTCATCCCAGAAGATCTGGACACAGGAACGTCACTCACAATGACAGACACACCAGGCCTAGGATTGTAATACTCAACTTGAGTATTTAACAACAATAAAAATCACATTAAAGTTTAGAGCTTTTTTATCCAAAGCAAATTTTACGTTTTTGTACGTAAAAGCAAAACAAGCTTTGCAACGAGTTTCCGAATACAGGCTTTACTTAGCGCCCTTTGACGTGGGGACCAACTGTAAAATTTAAACAGGAAGCAAAAGGAAGTGGCTCGAGAGTTCACACACCATTGCATGGAGTCTGAATGCTCGAGCGTTTCTCACTCTGAGTCACTCAGCAGTGGCAGGCTGTTTCTCTTTCTTTAAATTCCAGCGGTCTCCAGGGATTGAAGGATTGGCCCTCCGTGTGCTTCACAGTAACTACCATAGTTTGTGCATCACACATCCTGTGAGAAAAGCCCCCCAGCAGGAAGTGGGAAGGGCTGGGCACCGCATGACTAAGATGCTATTCATCTGCCCGGTGTGGTCCACACAGCCTGCAGCGGTGAGGGCAGACAGCTCAAGGGAGGACAGGAGAAACAGGAGCAAGAAAATTGCCTTGCCCAACTTACAGTTTTACCCAGTTTTGTACGGTTGGCCCCCACGCTAGAGAGATGAAGTCTGTGTTACAGACTTGTGAGCAACACAGGCTGGGTGTGTGTCCTACACTTGCATCTAGACCGTTGCTACATCCAGTTTATCACAACTCTTCAGAAGGGATTGTCCACCTGTATTAAAAGGCTAAATTATGGGCGCCATTTTTTCTCATGTGTGTGTATCTGCATGGGTGTACTTTACTTTGGAATTCCTTGGATTTAATTTTTGAATGGTGATGAAGCCATTTAGAAAAGAGGAGGAAGTAAATCTATCTTCAATGAGCCTATCATTTATATATTAAAAGCAGACTGGGTAGTAAACCAATAAATCCGTCTCTCCATATCTCCATATTTTAGCTACCCTAGATATTATACTTAATAGTACTAATTTATGATAATATATTTCCCATTTATATGACTTAATAAATTAAGATACTAAAATATTATTCCAACCCATTAAGAGGGAAAATGAATTCAAAATGAATGCAATTTGAATTCTTAATAATAGAACCAGAACATAGTATTCTCAGTGTGACCCTAATTAATGCCATAGACCCAAATTTACAATGAGAGCTTAAATTCTATTTTAATCTACCCAAGGAAGCACCAGGAGGACAGTAATCTTTTTTCATTTGCTCACATTTGTGGTCACCAGACCATCTATATGCAAAAGCTCTGTTGACTTTTATTAATGAATGAGAGAATCCATCTCACGGGCAGTTTTCTTAAACCAAATATTAGTCAGAGTTGATAGCTGAATGCTCACATATGTGAAAGAGGAAAGCCAGTTCTCTCTTCTTGTCCCCACAGGACTGGGGGAGGTCTGGGACCTTTCCCCCAATCCCCTTCCACCTGGTGGCCCTGCAGGGACCCATGCTGGCCCTGACCCTGGCCCTTGGCTTTGCTCCTCTCTTTTTCCCCTCTGAATTCTCATTCGGTCCTGCTAGTTTCTTCTTGCAACTAGGCTGAAACTCTTTAGCTTCTAGTCACACCTGTTTTAAACATTAATGAAGTATGGCTTTCTGAAAAGCTCTCGGGGAAACTGTCTTCCTTTGAAGTAGGGTCTTTTTTTCCTTCCCCATGGAATAGCCCCAAGCTATTTCCACTTCACCTTCACCCACCCAGAGCTCCACATTCAGCGGTCTGTACTGGGGTTTTCTCACCCCTGTGAGAGGTTTACCCTCTGGCTTGACTGCTTCAGTTGTCTTCATGCAGAATTTAGAACTTTAAATGTGAAAGATTCTGAGTTCAATATTATGAAAGCAAAGCCAATCAAATGCTGGTTAATATATACTGTTTATACATAATGTGACAATAAAGTGAGTTGCACTAGAAGACTGTCACTAATCAGTGAATAAATATTTATCAAATGAATAAAAAAATGATGTCATTGCATTCATTGCCTCTCCTCTTCCCCACCCTCTTCCTTTTATTCTTATTCTTTTAACATCTCTTTTCAATAGACGTTGTTTTTGGAGAAGTTTTGGGTTCACAGTAAAATTGAGCAGAAATGACAGAAGTCTTGTGTATTCATCTCCATCCACATAGACCTGGCCTCACTGGTCCAAAGTTATGAAAAAGTTTGACCTTGGTGTTGTGATTCTACAAGTTGTGACTAACATGAAAGGACCTTTGTCCACTGTTACAGTAGCACATGGAGTGTTTCACTGATCTATAAATCCTCTGTGTTCCTTCTATTCATCTCTCTCCCTACCTCCCTAAACCTCTGGCAACAATGATCTGTTTTCCTGTTTCCATGCTTTTACCATTTCTAGACTGTCAAGTAGTTGGAATCACATACTGCATTGCCTTTCAGGTTAGTTTCTTTCTTTTGGTACAATGCCTTTTAGGTTATTTCCTGCTTTTTCATGGTTTGCTATTTCTTCTCAGTGCTGAATAATATTTCATTTTTCTGTTTACATTAAAGTTTATTTATTCACACATCTACTGAAGGACATCTTGGTTGGCTCCAAGTTTTGACAGTTATGCATAAAGGAGCTATGAATATTCGTGTGCATGTTTTGTATGGGCTTAAGCTTTCGACTCTGCATGAACACCAGAGTGTGATTGCTGAATCCTATGATAAAAATATTTAATTCTCTAAGAACTGAAAATTTTCTTCCAAATTGCAGTGCCATCTACACTGTCATCACAACAAGAGTTCCTGTTGCTCCACGAACTTATCAGCATTTGCTGTTACTGGTGTTTAGATTTAAGTCATTCTGCAATATATGTAATGGTATTTCATTTTGTGTCCTGCACTTTTTAAGTTGCTTGCATGGTTCAGATTTATTTACATTAATGCAAAAAGCTGAATGAAAACAATGCTGAAATACAAATGGGAAGTGGTAGCTTCATATCTGAACTGAACAAATCTCTGCTACTTTCTTGGATCTGATAGAGTCATTGAATGACCAGAAAAGACTTCTCACACATCACTGGAACAGATAGTCTTAGATTTGCTTATTAAACAATTCTTTGATAAGTGACCAACTTTTGTCAGTTGATGCTATGTCAATAGCTTACATGTGGTTTTCTGTTTGTGAGCTTCAGGGAACTAAAGGGTAAGAGGAGCCCAGAGCTGATAATACTTGCAGCTCATTTTCAAGTAGGAGTGGTTGCTTCCTTGCCATTTTCTTACAAGGGAGAATATATTTAATCCTTTAAAACAGAAAATGAATAAATAGGTCATTAAATTATTTTAAAAAAATGCATTGTCCTTTGCAACACCCAGGATCACCGCTTAAAGAAATCAGATCTCTTCACATAATGAATTCATTATTCCCAACATAATCATTGTGTACTAAGAGTAAAATGCATTTACCAGTAAATTGTCTATGATCATTAAATTGATATCAATGAATAATTTATAGCAATTTCAATTATAGTAATGTTAGCATGTATGAGACAGTCTTCATAAAATTATGATGATGAAATATACTATGTCAAAAATTACTTTAAACAGCTCACAACACAACTTGTTTTGGGAGGTACTTGATGTGATTCCTGTACTACAAGTGGTGCTTCAAAGATAGTGACACCCTCAGGGCATGGCCTTCTAGGCATTTCATGCTACAAAGAGGTTTTTGGAGAGAGGGGAGAATTTGGAGCTGGGCTGCAGATGAGAGAAGAAAAGCTAAAGTTGCCTGTTGTCAACATACTTGTTGATAAGAAAAGAATTTTGAAAGGATACAGGACCTTAGTGTAAGAGTATGTAAGCCAACTGCCATCCTGCCTGTCATAACACTACAGATACCTCGCACTGGAATGCATTTCATTTCAGACAATCAAGAAAACTCAAGGCACGGTATCAGGCAACTGGTTCATAGAAAAAAAAAAAACCAGTATTAGAAGAAAACTTTGACTCACTGATTATACTAAATTTCCTATCAACTGTTACTTTTCAATGGTGTCACTTTGAAAAACAAAAGATGCAGTTGTTATACAATTAGTGCTAATATTAAAAATTTAAATAAGTTCCTCTGCTTAAGAGCTGTTGGGGGCCAGGGATTTAACTCAGTGGTGTAAGTACCTGCCTGGCAAACACAAGGTTGTGAGTTCAATCCCCAGTACCAAAACAAAACAAACAAACAATAAGAGCTGTTGGAAGAGACAAAGTTTGTGGGTGCAAAAACACAGGCTAAGTACATCTCAATTTTCAGCTGTGATGTAGAAATCACAGTTGTCAATTTGTAAACCATGTATCTTATGTCACTGAATCCTGCCCTTGATTACAAAGTCAGTGGAACAATGAATGACTCCAGAAAATATGAATTTAAATACGTAACCTCTGTGCAATATGCAGGTAAATTTCATCCAAGCCAGATGTTTCTAAGATTTGTCGTAGACATTATTTCAAAAAAGTTTGAGAAAATTGAGAGACATCTCAATCTGTCTCTGTCCGCATCTCACTCGCTGTGTGAAATGGTGCGCTTTCTCCACTCCACAGGTGAACAAGGAAGAACGTGTTTCTTTTTAAATTGCATGCTGGTAAGAGGGGTGTGATACATGGATGAGGGTACTGGCTTTTGAGTCATGCTCCTGGGTCTAAATCCTAGTTGCTTCTCTTCAGCTCATTTCCCCCGCAGAAAGTTACTTCAAATGTTCTCAACACATGAACGAAATGTGGACAGACCTCGCATGATTGTTGCCAGAACTAAATGAGATTTCCAATGTGAACAGTTTAACAAAGTGCTCAGTAAATACTATCTGTCAAGGAACTGCCCACTCCATCAACTTGTTAAAGGTCATTTGTAATTGACTTATTACCTGGTCAATATGTGAATTAATTTAATAATATGCTAATATAATGTATGGCAGCCAGTGAAAGGAATACGATTCAGAGTTATAACTTCATAAATTGGTTTTAGTTTACAAACCATCTATTATCTAATAGATCCTGAATCCCATCTGGTGCATGGCTAATAAGATTACATAGAAGGTATATTTATTGTAGAATAAACTGCATGGAGCACTGTAGTTGTCATTTAAGAATTTCAAGATATGTTCCAGCAATATTGCACCGATGTGACACTTCATTAAATATATTTCCAACTACAGTGAATTAATTAATTTATATTTTTAAAGAAGGAGCACATTTTTTTCCTAATAGTATCAATTGGAATAAAAGACACTTAAAATAATTTTTAGAAAATATTAATTCTTAGGAAATGAAGACTTACTTTTCTGAAATATATACTTATTAAGTAAAAAAGTGGGACCTTATTCATTTTATTAATAAAGTAACAGCTAATAAACAGTTGAAAAAATGAAATCATTAGCAAATGATGTCCCACAGTGACTTTGGCGACTCAGAAGTTCTGCGCTCATGTAGCTTCTCCCAGATGCCGCCCTTGTGCTCTAGTGCGGGGTGTGTAGGGGTTTAGGCTTCAGCTCCATCACGTCTAACAGAGTTTCAGGTTACAAAGCTCGCATTCTTCTCCTGCCAACTTCAGAGAACCGATAGGAAAGGCAGATAGGACAATGTACTAAAATACATATGGAGAGGAGGAAAGAAGCCCACAAATGCATTTCTGCTATTTTACTTCTTCCTCTGTCTCAGTGAATATTCAGTCTAAAAGCCCCACAATTCCTAAAAACTTTGTCACCAGGTAGAGATTTCAAATCCTGCTCCAACCCTATGCACATGCCCTGTGTTGGCTGGCATGGGATCCAGAGACAACCATTTGCAGGTACCAGTCCCCCCATCACCCAGTGAGCCCTGCAGGAGTCGCTTTCATCAGTCAGGCTCACGAAGAAGCTGAACTGTTAAGGTCTACAGAACGGTTTCTCTTTTTAATAACACTATGTCGATGGCATCGCACTGCACACACTTCTCTTTGTACAACTTTATACGGTGGTATTTCCCAAATCAACATATTAGTTATATCCAAGAAACAAACTAGGCTTCGTTGTTCACATTGATCACACTTATCTTTATCTAGACTCATGTTGGCAGACAGCTGTTTACTTCCAAAGATTTGCTTACTCCAGCAGGGGTACTGGTACATATTGTGTGAACATCCAGAATGTTCTCTAGAATAAACACATGCATTTTGTCTCTGTTCTACTACATGATGAGCCGGAAAGTTGTACTAATTCAATTCTATCAGCAGTATGCGCTACCCTGCAAATGTTACCCATTGGTACATTATTCTTTAGTTTAACCATTCTATTGGATGTGAAATGACCTCTTTTTAGAGTTAATTTGCATTTTCCTGATTGTAGGTGAGGATGAGTCTTGGAATGAACTATTCAGCAAAGAGATGGAGCATCTACATGGCTAAATCTTAAGTAATATAAAACAAAACATTAATACATAGAAATAAATGCCTTGTTCTTAAGTGAAAAGGCCACACACTGAATAGGCAGTATACTGTTCAAAATCTATTTACAATCTGAACACAATTTCAATCAAAATTTCAAAGCGATTAGTTTGGAACAATGCCTGAAAAAATAATTCTAAGTTTTCTCTGTAACCGTAAAAGCAAAATAAAAATTAAGACTATTCAATAAGGAGGAAGACAAGGGAGATTATTTTTGTCATTTTTATTTTAGGGAATAATTCCAATATTGTGCTATCATGTACATGTGGGGATGTCATAGCAGAAATATGAGGACTGACCAAACAAAAGTACCGAGTGAATTTAGGGTCTAGTTTAGGGGTTGGTAAACTGCAGAATCACAAGCTCATTTTGAAAGACTGAATTCTACAAAAAGTTCACAAGGAAGTTGGCAGTGTATATTGTACATTCCAGCAATTATAAAATTAGATATACCAAACAAAGGCAAAGTTAATTTAAGTGGACATCAATGTGATTTCAAGGATGAGCAAGGAGTGCTGAACGCAAACAATAAAAGACATAAGCTGTCTCTAAAGCATAATGTCTGTGTACAAGACACGGTACTGTCCTAGCCTTCGTATCCTATTTATACTGATTTACGAAGTTTAAGCAGGATTCTAACATAGTCTCAGGGGGGTCATGTGGGCATGATGAGATCAGGGCATGCTGTCCATCGATGAGTGGCCCACATCCTCACAGCCTGCGATTTCTCTTACCCACCCCCCCGCATGGACGAGTCCGTCGGACAGCACTGAACAGGACTGTAGAGGGGATTTAGACGATGATGTAACATGTGCTGAAAACAAATGTAAGTTTGATTTATTTCACTTATGAGTATGGTCTCAAGTTGCCTTCATTTACCTGTAGAAGTCTCAAGAGTATCCTTCTTTATAGATGAGTAATATTCTATTGTATAAAATATTACATCTTTTTTATCCATTCCATGGTGGATGGGCATTTGGGTTGTTTCAAAGATTTGTTACAATTTTTTTTTAAAATTCTGTATTGTTTCTATTCTTTTTTCTGCTATGCTTTTTAAATTAAAAAAAGATGCACTGAAAACAAAAAAAATCTTCTAATGCTTGTCTTATTTTAAAAATTAATTGATTAGTCATGTCCTTGGAGTCTTAACATGTTTTTTTTAGATTTACAATTACAAATCTAATACTTTACCTCTTCATTTAGAGAAGATATAATCTAGCATATGTATTATGTGCAGCAAGGCTGAATCCCTTTGTAGCTTAGCATCTAAAAGAGAATGTTGGATGAGCTTGCATAAATTCTCAAACTATAAACCCCACAAGGTATATTTATAATATCCCAGTTATTTGATCATCTCAGAATGCAAATATGAGAAGCCCACAAATACTATTCCCAGTGCTTTCATTTGCAAATATGTGACAGAGCTCCTTTGACAAACATTTCTTGAGTGCGTTTAGAGGAGGGTGAGGTAGCCAAGACCTTCATTTAAGGAGGCAGCAAACCTATGCGGCAGTCAGGAATTAAGAAACAACAAAGGTGCAATTATGACCAATTCAGTAGTGAAAGAAAGCCCGATGCAGATTTAACTGAAAGAGGATAGCAGTTTTCTAACCATCATTTTCTAGTCTTTCTCCTTAGAGAAGATCAGCCAAATTATACACACAGTCCTATGATCCTCAATAGCTGTGTCCCTCCGGGTGCCGAGAACCAGACAGAAGACAGCCAGAGAACAGGGAGAGGAAACAGTGTGGAAAAGAGTGGAGTTGCAGTGGGTGGGGCTAGTGGACATTTCAGTAGAGCCCCCGTGACCTGGGACAGTGATGCAGGGTCCCAAGACAGAGGGTCATGAGGAGGAGAGCAGGGTACTGGTCTCTAGGGAGGGAGACCAGCTGAGTCACACGGGCCAGGCTGCAGGCTGGGACTGAGGGCATCTGGTCACAGGTCTGGTTCACTGGGGGCAGGCAGGAATCAGAGTTGCCCTAACTCATAAGGCTACAGATTGCTGTGCGTCCCTGGGGCAGGACTGACTGGGCACCAGGTGCGGTCACTGATCTCCTCCAGGTAAGAGAGTGGCAGTGACTTTCCATGGGATTGATGGGAAGACACATGCGTGACAATCTAGTCCAGTTCCAGACCTGCTTGGCAAGCAGGGTGGTAAACTGGGTCTGACTCAAAGACAGGAACATGAAAGACTATGGTTTGGGGCCTTTTGTTTTCAACACACAAGTGCCTTGGTATCCATCACAACAGGCATTTCCGGTTGACTGACAAATGGCAAAGCATTTATGAAAGACAGTCCTTTATTTAAATTTCTACTTTACTGTCATTACAAAAGCACACATTTTAAAAATTGCTGCTATTTTGCTTGTTCAAAATGGGAAAATAACATCTTTTGAAAATATAAGAATTATGCTAAGTATAGACATAGAAATAATAGGAAGTTGGTTTCCATCTTAGCCTGTGGTTATAGAAATGATAAGTACTAAAGTCAGTGTTATATATTCCACTGAAAGGAATTATGGTGGATATGCAGATAACACTTTGCTAAGCTTGTATTTTATTTTTAGATTATATATCTTTTCTAAAAAAATTAAGTCACTTTAAGTTAAGACTTTCATTAAATCTACAAATCTGTACAGAAGTTACATTTTGCTCTATGATATGAATTAATGATCGGAAGTATCTTCAGTCCTTGTCTTTCTGTTGAAGGGACTGAAAAACTCTGTTCTGAAGATGTACTTTCTTTTGTTGTAATAATAGCCAATACTTAGACGTCTAACTTCTGATTAAGAATTCTAATTCTGTCCATTGGAATGATGTTAAGCATTGGTCAGTATTTTTTGAGGATTCTATGGTTTAGTGAAGAAAGAAAGGAAGGACGGGCTGACCCAGGAAAGCCCCCGAATCAGCCCGTGCAGGAGCCGGGTGGAGTCCCTACCTCTGAACTGCTTAGACTCCACTGCTTGGAGAGCAGCAGGTCTGCATTTTTTAAAGTGGGGGACACATAGGTTAGGGCCAGAGGAGAGCACTGACAGCTCCATCTAAGAGAGAGGTCTTGTTGTTGGCCCTTAAGTTTACCTAACGCTCGAGGAGAGCATTAAAAAAGTCATATTTGCATACATTACTGAGTAGAATACGAGATCAGTGGGAATATAATGGAAAATCACAGAACCTAAGTGAATGGTATACTTAGGAAGAGCTTCTTTGGCCAGTGGTCTCCAGCTCCCGCACAAGGAGGCCTGGCTGGGGAGGGGGGCAGGAAGAGGAGGAACCCGCATGCACAAAGCACTGCCCAGAGGAAGTCACAGGGAACATGGGTGGCTAGCAAGACAGCAGACTCTGATGATACTGAAACTGCAAAGTGTGGAAATGCTGGAAGTGAGAGTATGCAGGGGCCTGTATGTGGCTCCTAAGTGAAGCAACAGAGGCATGACAATGACTGTGCAAGAAGTTTCAAAAGAAGACACTATGAGTTATTGAAACGTGCATTTAGATAATGAGTTCCTTTCACCTTTTTTCTTGGCATCTAGAGTTTTATAAATATTACAAAACACAGGTGGGGTGTTTCCACACTTCTCATTTGTTTAAATTGCATCGGATTTCTTTTCATTCTAGTAGCTCTGAGCTCTGAGCAACGGTGGAGTCCACGTGAGATTCTCCTGCCCACGGCTCAGAGGCGGAGGCTGCAGGGAGCCAGAGGCAACAGGAACCTGGTTTGCCGAGCAAGAGGGAAACTAGGCTCCATGCCTTGGTGTTTCCTGTGGCCGCCAGGCTCCTCCGCTGTGACCAGCCCCCTTGAGAATTCACCAAGTGGAACATGCTGCCCTTATTTTCCTCTGTGTTTTCACTGAACACAAAGAAATCTGTCAGCAGGGAAATCCATCTGCAACACGTCACATTGAAATATGAGCTTTGCAATGGCGCTGCTCAGCTGATGGAATATGATTCACTCTTCATGTTGTCTACTGGCCCCAGGAGAACATTTATGCAACGCTTGGATCTTGGTGTAATAAGAAAAGAACACTTGTGTGGTGCATCCATGACCTTTGAAATTTTAAAAATAATGTACTAAAAAATTCCATCAAGTTCACTACAGTGTGCCCCCCATCTATGTGCCACCCTGTAATGAAGAAGGGATTTTATTCTAGGCGTCAAAGGAAAGGTTACTGCAGGAATTCTATTGGTATATAAGCTCGCCGGTCATTTTAAAGGCAGCAGCACTAAATTACCCATGGCAACAATTCGATATACACACACCACTCATCCACATTGTGCAGTGTGACATATTTATATCATGTGAATAAACATACATGCACATTAAATGTGTATATATACAGAGATATAATTAAGAGAGAAGAACTCAATTCTCTACTTCTTTTTCTCACTGAAATGGGATTCATTCAGTTCTCTAAGTTTTTTTACTCCAACTTAAAATTTCTAGCGTTTTTTTCCTTGTTCTTGTAACCCATCACTTGGGGTCAAGGTCCCGCGTGGAGGTGTGCCACTGTCCAATAAGTAAAATAGCTGCAGAGGTGAATATGATTGCTCTTTCTTTACATTGATAACTTCAGTTCAAAGACCTTCAGTTCGGGAGTTTTACAGATGAAATGCCTACCGCCTGCATTATAAAGAATAAGTGCTCTGATTTCTCTCTCTCTTTAGACCTTGGCTTTTGGCAGGGCTTATCAATAAACTCTTCTGAAAAATCTTTAATGTATGAAGTCCCAGGTTTTAAACAGATCAAGTTCCCTCTTTACTGAATTTTCTAATTATTCTTTTAAAGGAACACTCCCTGTATAAATGACTTGGCTTGCATTTTAATTCTTTAAGAGAGCCTTAAGCACTTATATGTGTTATTGCATGACATTTTGCCCAGACTGGAACCAGGTGTGGTTACACTCTCGATTTTCACCTGCCTGGCAAATGCTGAGAAACCGTAACAAAGCGAAGTCATAAAGAAGATATGCTTTGGTTTCATTTTGTTTTTAAATTCTGTGCTCACAGAAATCAGACTCATTTATTTAAAGAAAACAATACACACATGATCAGCAGATGTCAGTGCCAGCTTAGAAAAGATTTCCAACACATCCAGGAATTATTCACCTTGGCTTTGGTCCTGCCTGGCTTGCTCCTGGTCTTCTTGTCTCCATCTCATCTTTCTCACTGACTCACTCTTGGCTTGCACAGCTCTGGGCATCTGGACGCTGCTAAGCAGTTGGGTGCATTTTCCTGGGTCTGCAGAGTGGCTTCCTTCCACGTGGCAGGGTGGGCTGTCAGTATCAGCACCCCCGCCCCTACTCAGGCTCCTTCTCCCCTCCTCCAGGGCCCGCAGTAGCCCCTGGTATACCCTATGCACTCATTCACTGGCTTTCCATTTCCACCTCTACCCAGATGGACTAAGAACTGTGAGAACAGAGATCCTGCCTGATTCAGCCAACACTAAATTCCCCAGGGCCAACAGCAGTGCTCGGCACCCAGCAGACACCACACACTGTTTTGTCATGAATGTAGCTTTGGACTATGGATTTTGAAATTTTTAAATAAGTCCAGATTGCATAGCCTATTCTTCAGGAAAAATGTCATATAATACCAAGCAAATATATAGTTGATGACAAAGTCCCTATGAAGGTATCTTAGACTCTTAGAATATTATACAATGACGAATACAGAGGTACGAGTCCATGCAGACATTAGACACACTTAGGAAATGTTTTCCTTGGAACTGTCTTTGCATTTCATGAAAGGAGAGTGATTTTTTCTACAAATAAACCCAGCACTATGTATAAAATGCTTCTAGGCTGTGTACACCTGCATCTTGTTTATAGAAGCTGATGCTGAATATATTAGCTAATTATAGATATGCAGATATCCTGTTTTTCTTAACGCAAAAATATATAAAGGCATGTGAGATAGTGTAGCACTCAGGTCTGTACTTAATATCCAATTTCCATTAGGTGCACTTGGGTTAAAAGGTAAAAAGACAGATAAAAGTCAGAACAATAAAGGGGATTATTCATAATTCAGAATCTTCACATCTGGCTGTCACTCTTCTGGATGTAAGACATTAAAATAGAAAAATTTGAATTGCAAAAGAAATTATCATCTATTGATTCATTTCTTAGGGTGTTCACTGCAGAAAAATTAAATGTAAAGCTGAAGATTAGCTAAAGGGGGAAAGGCATTAGTTTTGGTTTCTCTGAGAGGTAATATGAAAAGTTGTGAGGGAATTTTCATAAGAATAGTTGGAAACTGCTCAATATGTAACCAAGGCATTTATTTTCAAGGACACATGGTCATCAAGATGGAATGGGTTGGTCATAAAGCCAATCAACTAGTCAGAGAGTAATACTGTGTGTGTGGCAAAGAATCCAGAACTTTCCCTGAGGGAAACAGCTCCGCAGAGAAGAGGCAATATAGCTTTCCCACATTCCTCAACCCCATATGTTCTCTATGTAT